>VZTO01021038.1:316873-329576 GCA_013400615.1 Syrrhaptes paradoxus
TGCAAAATATATTTTTATTCTGAGGCTTCAAAGTGTATATACTTGTTAATATGTAGCCATGCCAAAATGCATTAAGTAAATGTTAGTGCCCAGTAAATATTGCATCAAGTGGAAACTCTCATGCCAGTTTCTTGGTGTTAAGCTTTGTGCTTGAGAGATGGTTGACGTTTTTATCAGTAGGAGGAACTTCTCAAGGGGTACCTAAGCATCACTCAAGAAGTTTGTGTACAGTAGTACACAGTCTAATTGACTCCACATTTTTGCTGTCCCACCTTGTCCCTTCCCTCAATTTTTATCCCATCTGTGACAGTTTCAGTAACACTCAGTGGGAGACAAAATGATGCCTTTTGCTAGGCCCACTCTTTAATTACTTACCAACTGAGTTCAAAACTGCTCTTCCATTAAAGTTTTGTTCCTCCAAATGTGTTTCTAACGTTCTGGTCACTCTCCTGCTCTGCTCCACTCCAGCTGTCCTTGGCCTGGCCTGCCCTGTCCTAAGGAACGGGAGTGAGTGCTGGGTGTGCTGTATGCTTGATGAAGAGATGCTGTTCTTGAAGCTGAGTTGTTCAAATCTCTTGCACCTTGAAAATACTTTTAGGAGGGGATGGTCTCTGTGCCCAGGTGCAAGGTGTGTAGGACCCTGGAGGGGAGAAGATACAGCCAGAACTGAACGTACGCTGTAAAGTGAGAGAATAAAAAAAAGGAAGAGAGCCCATCGATCAGAGCAGTACTGTATGTGAACACTCCTGTCTTGTTATTACCTCCAAAGTGGAAAGAACTTAAAATATCTTGTCACTTTAAACACACAATGATGCACGGGCATGCAGAGGTGTGAAGGCTGAAAAGATGTTTATAGCTCCATGTATGTGATGCTCCATTCTTCTACAAGCAACCAGACAATACATTTGTGTGCTGTTCTGCATCCAGAGCACACGGGCACCTCTGGTGGAGCAGTAGAATGTGGTTCAAAAACAGCAGCTTAGATAAATAACAGAAAATATTAATATAGAAACAATAATATAAATGGTTCCTATGAAGAAGAAAGGCTTAAGTGTGCCAGCCTAACCAATTAGAGAATTTTGCTTCAAAGTGGGACAATGTATGCTGTGGTTTATGTACTTAAAATAAGACTGGAGGAGACCCCCCCAGATCATCACATCCCACTCAGTCCCAGCACAGGCACTACACAGCATGTTTATCAAGACTTATATTTAGATTCCTTCCTGCTTTTGCTACTGGAAGCCTGTTCCAGGTCCTCACCCTGCTGATAGCTAGAAATCCAAATAAAAAGCTTACTCTTAGCCAGTTTATACCCACTTGTTTTTGTGCCAGTGCTGCCTGTTGGCTAAAACCCAGTGAGCGTTCAGCTGTCAGGAGGGCTGCACAGCGAGAAATCTCGGATTGATAATCAGAGTGCTCCAGGAACCTCTTGGAGTGTGCAGGGATGACAGAAATGGCAGAGCTTCAATATATCTATAATAGTAATTGGTTTTCAGAGGCAGGTCCTAATGCTGCACATCCTTTTGCTCAAGGTTTTGCTGACTTTAGGGGGGATTCTGTTTGCAGATGGTCTGCAATAGTTAGATTTGTATTTTGTCAATGATTGTCAGGTAGGCAAGGAGGGCATTTTGTTTTAGCATGTGTGTGCACAGAATGTATATTGTAAAGGGAAAAAACAGCTGAGGAAGGAGGAATCTCTAAATTCTCATATTGGTTGCCTGATCTTTAACAGCATGGACTTTGACATCTGAAAGAAACATTTTGCTTTCTTTTTCCAAATTGCTGCTCTTTATAAAGGCAACTCACTTGTTACTTTACCCTCTTAAAAGGTAAAAATTGTTAGTCATTGGCAGGAAATGTTACTTATTTGTCTATCTTGATTGATGGGTCAACTGCAAATACTATTTTTATCCAATTAGAACCAGAGGAGAAAGAGTGGATAGTTATTGACAAAGGCACTTCAATTTTTAAAAGATGCACAAGCCTTCCAAATGTAACATTAAACATTTTTTTTCCAGGCAGATACAAATATGGGATTGATACCAGCATCCTGGAACTTCATACTTTATTCCTTGACTGTCTAAATTTCACTTGTCGAGACAACGAGGCAGGTCTCATTACTAATTAATAAATCACTAACTAAAGATTGAAGTAGGAAAAATAATGGGAAAGAAAACAAGCTGACTGTTCAGTGTGTTTGTAATACTGGAATTTTTTTGGTTTTCTCTAACGGTATAAAATTGCTACACCCACAAAAGCACTATAATCTAGTTCTGTTAGTAATCACATCTTTCCTTATCAAGTAGAGTCTAGAAACCTGTTACTTCAAGAAAACCAGTGAAAAAGGTCATGTCAGAGTGGATCTGATAATTATTTTTATTACAGTAAAGCTTCACAACCATGCTGTGGAGAGCATTACATACACAAGCATCCAGAAAAGCCATGTTTCAAGGAACCCACACCTGACATGCTAACCCTGCTTTGATGGCTGATGACTTTTTGACAACCTTTGATAACCAGCTGAGTGCCTCAGTGACTACCGAAAATCATGAGGTAAAGCCCATTTAAATTTAACACAAGGTCAAACATTACTTATGTGAAAGAATGAAACTCAGAGTGCTCTCATGCTCTTTAGAAGATAAGTAGCATGATAAGAACTTGACAGTGACTCCTGGGTTTATAGTAGAGATGGAATAACCTTGTCATCTGTTGTAGTCTTGAGTCTAATTTGCTGGAGACAAAAGGAAAAGCTATGTGGATTAATTTGCAGATTTAACAAGGCAACTGTAGAGAGTAACCTGTTTACTTCCTGAACTCAGAAGCACCTGAGAAGAGAGCACTCTTCGTCTTCTTTTGGAGAAGAGGAAAAGGCATCTTTCACCAGAAAATCTTACGATTCCTCTGGTGGGACATAAAAGCAACTACATGCATGTGTACTTGAGGTTGCAGTGGTTGTGATTTTTTCAGAGAAGTTCTAGAGAATGTCCTGATGAGCTTGTTTCTGAACTGCTGGGTTTCTGCTGAAGTTCCTTAAATGTTCTTGGGTCCTCTCTAGAGAAAATGCTGCTGCATTTCAGTGCAAAATTCTCCAGTCTAAAAACATCGCTACAAGAACTGATGTAGATAAGCATCAGAAGGCAGAGAAGGCTGAAAATCGAGTGGCAAAAAGGAATGCTGTGTCAAGCAAAGCTGAGCAGAGTCTGGAGAATTCCTGCCTAACTTAAGAAAGTACATCCTTAAAGCAAACCACCTGGTGGCAGCTCTTGGTAAAACGAAACAAACAGGTCCATTGGGAAAGGAGATCAACCCATAGGAAAATATTTGGACTGCCACTTACCAGTTCAAACCATTGGACTTCATGAGCATGGTGATATAGTCAAGGGGCTAAAAGATGGGGCTTATTCTCTTTTGCAGGCAGCATGGAAGTTAGTAATACTAAAGCTGCTGAAAGGGAAGTAGTTTGCCATTTTCTTGCATATAAATTCTATCACTTTTTTTTCCATTTCTGTGTTGCTTTTTTTCCTTAATAAACCAATCCTGCTCTGTACAGTCTGAGTGCTTGCACCTTGGGTTGTTGTGCTGAAGGACAGGGATCCAAGCACTTGGAGTAATTTATCAAGGCAACCTGGGATACCTACAGTCAGCTAGCACTAGTGCTGAGCCTCCTGATGAGAGTCTGCTCAAAGCATCACAAGTACTGGCTGCTTCCTAAACTACTTACTGAACTAGTTGTTTGATTTTTATAGCAGGAAACCTATTGTTTAATTTATAGAATTGAGTCATAGAAACTATTTCCTGCCTGAATGAAAACAGTGTCCTCAATTATCCCAAATATTGCACAATTTTTCTATTAAAAAGTTTTCACTAAAAATCAAATTCTGAGATTTGCTTTTTTTTTCCTTTGAAATGTATTTAAAATTGCTAGCTCTGAGCCTCTCATTAAGCATTTTTGTCCAAATAAAAACTCCTCAAAAGCCCTCGTAGTCATAGCCAAATGGGACTCTGAATTGCATTTCCATCTTGCAAAAGACAGTTGGAAAGATAACTGTGTGGGAAGTGATACACTGCAGGGAACAGTCATGCCCTGGCAGTGAGGATGGACCAGATGACCTAATTTCTCTTTTCCATTAGAGTTGTCTCTGATTCCCCAGCTAGTCATGCAAGCACATGACTGACAATAAGGATTAAAAAAATACGGAAAACATATCTCCCAGCATAACAAAAAAATCCTGCTATCCTTGATTCCATCACTTTGCAAGCACTGGTTAATTGAACACCACGTAGTCTTCTCTCTTTATGCCAGTCTTTTAGATGAAACCTTCAGCACTGACTTGCCCGGAATTCAGAACTGCTTTCTCAGCTGCATGAGACATCTGCTTGATGCAGCTGACGGGTGAATATAAGCAAGATTTGAGAAGAACAGCTCACAGAAGCAGTCACAGGGGTAACATACTCTATGCCCTGATTTAATAATATCTCCCACAACTCATCTGCAACAGGATTTCGAAAGTGCAGCACTGCACTGACTGCTTCTACATTGCCACACCTTGTCCACAGATGGCATGGGCTTGCTGTGCCAATTCACACCAAGGTGTGAAACCACTGTCTGCATGGTTGGTTAAACTGGTGTTAAGACTGCTTTTTGGTGTTGTTTGTAAATCAGCCATGATTTTGCTGTCATGATCCAAAGGATTTATTTTTTTTTTTGGCAAGTAAAATCTTCCCTGACCGTTTGCCACATTTTCCTTTCTCATCATTCTTCAGTCAGCTTCTTGCTGACTGACAGCTCTCCCTCAGCCAGGAAGCCTGTGGTCTTGCAGTCTCAGAACTTATCTGGGATATTACAAATTTTAGAATCAGCGTTCAGATAATGCACAAGTTTATCATTGAACCTGTCTTTGAAATATATGATATTAACATATCCTCATGCTTCAGAGCTTGTACATGAAATTTTGTTTCCATCTCATGTATCCCATCCATATCATTCTCCATTAACATAACTCATGTCGTACCTACAAACAAAATCACCTGCCAAAGAATCCTGAATGTAGCATTAAGCTGAGAATGGATTACAAGAATGCACTTAGAAAGAATTGCATCTTGGTGAAGAGAGGTGAGGGTGTACAAGATAAAGAACCTTAAAAAGCCGAATATGCTCACCAATAAAACACCATTGTTGTTTTGATGAAAAACTATACACCACCACCCTATCGTCTGAAAGTGGATGTTTACCCTTGAGATTCTTCACAGCTCTGATCTGCGAATACTAGAAGTATGCTGATCTAGCCAACTGAGACCCAGGAGGAATTTGCCTCTCAGATGCATTTTGGAAGAACTGTTGTAAGTTTTATTTCCTTCTCTGTAAGAAAGAGTGGAGTAGAGTGCTTCTTGCTGGAACTCTATGTTATATACTTTCTACTATTGCAGAAACCTAGGATCTCTGGAGTGCCCAATCTCTCCTGACCTCTTCTTGTGACTTTTTTTTTAAATAGTGGTAGCTTTCAGTCTTTTTCTGTAAGTATTTTATGTTACAGGATGTTGAAAACCTGTTCTGTAGTCCAGCTTTATGGACTAAACATTTTGTGGAGCCTTTCTGCTACACACTTACTTGTATGTAAAAGGCTGGACCAGTCCTGTGTTCCTTTGGCACTGGTAATCCCCACTTTTCTCCTTGTGGGCCAAAGGAAGAGCTGTCTCCACCCTGACACCTGTGGAGACAGAGACAAGGACAAGATACAGGGATGTAGATTGTTTTCCATGCCCTGCATTCCTCTTCGTAAAGTATTTTCCTGTGCAGAACAATCCAAATTTCTAAAACAGATGAGAGAAAAATCTTCAGGCTCTTAAGAAATATAAATAAATTCACATGGGCTATAAAAATCTTACTGGTTAATAAGAAAAGTACTCTGATACTGAAGAAAGTTTAACTTTAGCATTTAGAAATGAGGAATGTCTGACTACTGAAGGCCCTTTGTGGAAGAAATGACCAAAAATTCAAAATCCTACATTTAACAGCATATTTCCTGTCTGTCACTACTTGTTTTTTCCCTTGACTTGTGAAGTTTTTCCATGTTTTCCTTTTCCAAATAGAATAAAGAGATTGTTGGTGTTCAGGGAAACTGCCTCAGAGATCTACCTCATTGAGACAAAAGTAACTAGAAGATGTAGCTTGTTGTATCTTTCTTTGGTTTTCTTCTTTGTCACTCAGCTTTCATATTCACTTGTATCCACTCACTCCCAAAACTCTTATTTGCTATTAGTAATTTTTTTCTCATTTCAAAGATCCTTGGCTTAAAAATGCTACACGTTGCTTTTAAACAACGTTGTGGGATGAAATGTATCAGTCTGAGCCTTGTAAATTAGAGCAACCCCAAAACTATCCGGATTTATACTTGCTGCCAGTGGTGTCTGAGGACTGTGTCATTAAATGGGAATTGCTGCTGTACAGAGCTCCAGTGGCAGCCTGTCCTCCTGGGCTATGCCTCCTATGCTGACAACCAGTTCCTGCACTGGATACATCCTCTGGAAGACCCATCTGCGGCCATAGTTACGTGGTCAGTTTAGTCCATCTTAAATCCATACTGCCTCCAAAACCTTCTGCTGTCTCATCTGTGCTCGTCCCTAGTGCCTCCTTTAGGCTGGCATCAGGCAGCCTGGATGCAAAACTGAACATGAAGAGGCAGAGTTTTCACTTACCACTTCCCCAGCCTCGTGCTGCCCCACACACAGCCTGGTTCTGCAACAAGGGAAATGCATGGGAGGAGAGAGCAGGGGGAACGCCCCTCCCCATGGCAATCCAAATTACGTAACAAAAACCTGAGTACAAGGACTTTTTGGACACCCCTATTTGTCAAACTCAAGGCAGGTTTATTTGTCTGGTTTGCACTGGATTCTGGCTCTGGTCCTGTAATGTTTATCTTGGCTTAAAGTAAGTGATACCAGATTTACGCTCATTAGGGCTGCATGATAAAAGTCTCTTTAGGAGTAATACTTTCCAGTAGTGAAAGCTGCCAAGGCTCAAAAGTAAATTGCTCAAAAATAAGAGTTATATCTAAAAGACAAAAATGTCAGCCTTTACCAAGGAACCTTGGTATCCTTAGCAGAACCCTCGATCCAAATGACCCCCTAGAAGAACACTGGTATGGTAAGCAAACGTGTCTTACTACAATTTTCACATATTATGTATGATCCAAATATCTTCCTACCTTTGCAGTTGGGTTTAGGGTTAAAAAACAATTTTAAGCATCAAAAGACAAACCTTGTTTTCAGTCTTCCTGTGCTTTACTATGTGGGAGACTATTTCTGCAGTGTTCCAGAATAAAATGTCCTGGTACTGATGCCTGTAATCAAGGAAATGGGAGACTACAAGAATACAACAAAGAAGATTATCTGATAATTATCCACAGAAAATTAGTTCACTAAAAATGTTTAACTGATTAAAATGAAACAATCTAGGGCAAGACTGCTATTTATTTCAGTTGGGAAGCCAAGAGTATTTGGAATCCCCACTTCAAAATTATAACCTAAAAGATGCACCACATTTGTGGGAAGTCAAAGGGTAGGAAAATAATAAGTAGTACGCCAACTAGTTTCAGTTGTGCTCGTGTGTGTATACTGAAATATAGATTTTATTCATAAATATTACATTGTATATATTTTCTATGTGTTTGTATATGTATATTTATTTATTTATGATATGTGACCATGTCTGCTGGCAGAAGACTGACTCATTTCATTTTGGAAATTAGTTATAATCAGGTGGTAACAACTTTTGGTTACTAAGGGCCAAGGCTGAACCCATTCCAGTAACTACACATCATCAGCTCTAAGTCTGTGGTCCTCTGAGCCAGTCATGTCTTTGCATAGCTCGGATTTCTGGACTCAAATGGGGACAGAAAAATGTTGTTAAAGTTAAAACTTTGCACCAAATACATTACTTTGATTATGGCATCTCAGTTGAAGACTGTTTAAGAAGCACATTCGACACAGTAATCATCTTGTCTAGAAAAACAGAAATAAAAGTATAAATCCTTAAAGATATAAACTCCAATTTTCTGTATGTTCTTGTGGATTTACATAAGAATAGCCAATTAAATACATATTCTTTAATTAAATCGAACTTTTCAAATAGCTCTTTTGAACATTGTTTAATTTATTACAGGAAATACTAGCGGCTGGCACAGTAAAAACAATGTAAAAGTCTAATAAACTCACACGATATAAAAAACCGCTCAGGTTTATTTCCTATTATATATGAAATATCTTTGCATTAATAGGAGCAAGACAAGTAAAATACATTTAGAGATCTCACGAAAAACATCTCATATTTAAACTGTTTTCCCACATTGCACAAATTGCACATGGATTTACAAAATACAGACACTGGTTTATGTTTTTATATTTTAGTGATTATAACTTTTCATAGCTTAACATCACACCTGCATCGCTCTTATCATTAGACAATGCTGTCAGCCACTAACGGGGCAAATATTTTAATAAAAGCAGCCTAGTTTCACTAGTGCTTTAGAGTCACAAAATCATTGAGGCTGGAAGGGACCTCTGGAAATCACCTGGTTCAACTCTCCTCTCAGAGCAGGTCCAACTTCAAAGTTACAGGTTCCTCAGGACTTAATCTTTGAAACAGACTTAAAGCTAAATAGTACTAAATGCTCTACATACAATTAAAAACATTAACATGGTTAGTTGTTCTCACTAATCTACTAACAACAGGTACCTAAGACTTACCCTGTGTTAAAACTCAGCCACTACACTTATTTCATCTTCCATAAACAGCAATTCAGCTGGTTTTCTCTAAAGATCTGCTTTTATTTTTATACTATCTTATTTTTATTTTAGATCTATTTTTGCAAAAACCTGTCAGTATTTGTATAGTCGGAGGTGGTGTTCTTATTCTTGGTGAAATGTCATTGAATTCTGAGGAGAGGGGCCTAGTGAATTGCACTGTAGACGGCTATTACTCAGATACTAATAAAAGCCAATAATCTGTATTCTTAAGGGAAAAAGACCTGGATTTGTATCAGCTGTGGTAAATGAGAAAACATGTCCAACAGCAACACACTAAAATTCAACTGGTTTAATTTTGTTCTAATCACTTTAGTGTTTGTAAAAGGTCGTGAAAAGAGATGTTTTCTTTAATCTCAGTATAATTGCATCACAAAAATAGCAACACATCCTTGCTTACACTGGCTCCAGCAATATTTCTCATCAAAAAACATAGAACTGGCTTTTGGACCGAAAGGATGATGTAATTTGCAGGGGACAGTCTGCTGATCTTACTAATTCCTACTGGGAGATGACTCCTAGAGCAAAGCCTCTACAAGTACAGCTGGAAGATGCTGGCTGTACATCCCATCAGGCTGTAAACCTGTCAATGATACCCAACAGGGATGGCCATCATTATAAGAGTTTAGGGGCCTTGTGATGCAGATACCTGCCCAATAAATTGTATCAAGAACAATTCTTATTAAAAAAAGTGGAGGCCCATGGTATTCCATCACAAGTGTTACTGCCTGTATCTGATTTTTCTCAGTCAGCTGTCTTTGGGGAGTCTTCCAGACAACTAGGAATCAGAACAACTGGACCTTGAGTCTGCGTAACTATTTACACCTTGCACTCCTTTTTGTTACCCGTTATTCGTGAAGAACACAAATAAGTGAAAAAACCAACCAGCCAACAAAATAAACTATGGATATACCTAAGAGTTCAGTGAAGTTTAATTACAGAAACATATAAGGACAAATCATATTCAGCACCATTTAACTGGTCAAACTGGAACAGTTTTTGTGAAGCTCAAAGGGAAAAGGAGGCAGAGGAGAAGGAGGTATCAATGGGACAACTGCAAGAGCAAAAGCTCTGACAGCACTACAGTTTGATATTTTTTCTCTTAAACTTTTTGTTGGCCACCTTGTTGACCTTCTCATCTTTCATGGCCCTCTTTATGGCCTGTTTCAGGGTCCTTCTTTGTCCTGGTCCCATGGGGTCAGCTCTTCTCAGCATCCCAGAGAAAGCAGGAACAGTTACCCACTGCTGGTTTCTGACAGCAGAGTACGTTTGATTCAGCTGAAGCCAGGTATACAAGTAGCATAAGATCAGAATCAGGCCTTCTGTGTGTGTCTTAGAGATATGAACTGTGTCCTTTGAACTGCGTTCTTGGTGATATTTGTCACATATTTCCTCAGCAACTTCAAAAGACTTCGAGTCATTTGATTACAGTGTTGTTTACCTACTATCTTAACTAACAGGCATTGGCTCAGAATAGACATTCACTCAAACACTCCCTTTATTATCTTTTCCCTGAAGTGTAAAAATACTTTCATTTACAAACAGCCATATTAACATCCCTGGTTAAATATAAAGCAGTATTCTTTTGAGATCAAAAACATTAGAAGAGTGATAACAGAGTATGAGTTTCTGTCCTAGATTTGCAGCAAACTTTGTGCCTGTGCTTGCTGCTTAAGGGACCGTAGAAACTTCCTGACGCTGGTTGTTCACCATTAACAGTACACACTCACATGTGAGAAACAGGAGCTCTAAGTATCAATCTTGCTTTTCATAAAGAAAATTGTCTCTTGTCTCTAAGATAATAACTTAAAAATGGGTCTAGTGCTGTGCTTATTTTCAGGTTATTTCCCAGTTCTTTTAAATTGGTGCTTCAGGTCAGCAGGTGTACAGTAACTGTGAATACTTGGCACTTACACTGCATACCTAACGTATATCAATATCCATGCTCTACCATTGGAAAACTAATTCACACATAGAAAGGTGAAGAGACTTAGCTGAAGGTCTTTCCAATTCTGTAGAGGTACCTTGAGTTAATTCCAGTTGAAGAAGCATTTTGGCCAGTGGGTTCCTTACTGTGCCCCATGAGCCACTGCTACGGGCTCTGCAGAACCATAGGAAAACATGTTTTCAAGTAGAATTTTAATAACAGGGAGAGTTGACTACACTCCAGTGGTCCAAACTGTTTGGAGACTACTAAGTTTGACATTTGTGATTACAGAATCACCAAAGTGCTCCTAGGAGCCTTATGATGGGACAGCTGTGTTGCAAGTACAATCTAAGTCACCACTCAATTAATAAGCTAGCTCGGTGGCATATCTACTGACCTGGAGGGTAGATCTCTCAAGGTTTTTTACTACCACTACCATGAAGTATACTTCCAACCAAACTTTTCAGGGTAGGCGAGGCAGAAGTGTCCCTTGGAAGTACGCTTTTCTTTGTCTTCCTGTTTTGTGTCCTATATCAGATCTAGCTGGTGAGCAAATTACAGAGGAGTGTAATCAGGTAGGGCTGGGGAGTGGCAATTGTATGAGTCACATTTTCAGCACACGGAACTGAAAGGCCTGCAGTGGGGATAGAAATGAGGCACCATGAAAATGAGAGATCAAAGGCATATAAAGACATATAAAAATAATGGTTGAAATCTCAGATGATGGGCAGGTGACTCTTGAATTGCATGTAGATCTTAAGCAGTTCAAGTGCAGCTCCTGCATCAAAGCTCCATGATGAGGATGGCCAGTCTGGGTAATCTGAACCCCACCTGTTAGATGAAGTGAGCCAGCTGGTGCTCACAAGCCCGACATCAGTAGGTCGTCTGCAAGTCAGAACACATGCAGGGCCACTTTGCAGTGGTGAACTGGTGTCCCTGATGCTGTCTGCTCACAGAGATTTCCTTTTCTCTTTGGAAATAGATAGCATGTGCAGATACTGATCACATGAAGATTTTGGTATAGTGTTCATAGACCCAAGGCATTTGCTGAACTTCTGTTCTTTGCAAAGAAGCAACTTAAAAATAAATCCTCTTGGTCTTGCTCACATAGTCAGCAGGAATATTTTGTCTAAGAAAGAACTACGAGGAGTTAGATCCAGATTTCCTGCTCAGTGCAGTCACACCTATTCAGGGTGTGAAGTACTTGCTAGCCTGGAGCACTAATGCTTCACACTTACATTTTTCAGATACCAATGAGCTGACAGTGTCAAAAATAAATAAGGTGAATGAAACCTCTGAACAAGTTGATAGCTTGTTGACACTGAAGGCTGCTGAGCAAAAAACGCCCGCATCCCCCAGTTCTGAGGCAAATGGGTTCATTCAGCCAGTGGTGCAAGTTAGCCCTGTCCTTCTGCTGCAAAGCCTGCAGGTCATTACAGGAGAGCAGAATTTCTTCTTCCTCTTGTCCTGGTCTTTTCCCTCTATCTAGGCTTTCAAGATGTTACTCAATGAACATTAAGACAGGCACGCAACTTCTCATTGTAGGAAGAGAATCACTGCAACATCCCAGCAGAGCAGATTTTTTTCAAGAGCACCTGATTCTGCAAGAGGGTCTGGGCTCCTGTTTTCTCCATGGACCCAAGGCAGATGCATGGTCTTAGTTGCTTGGCTGAGGCATTTGTCTCTTTTTAAGCAACTCTCAGCAATGCCACATTCACCCTTTTAAAATTCTACAGCTCTAATAAGGAATACCAAGCAAATTCTAATGCTACGTTCCATGTATTCCATTAAATGCTCTCTATTTGAGATCTTGCAAAAAAAAATAGATATCATTAATCCACTCCAGCACAGCCTCCTCCTAGCTTTTTCTGTTTCTTTGTAATGCAGATCATACAGCATTTAATATATTAATTTTTCATAGCATGTTTAGGTTCCATTTACACTTAAAGCTCATACTGCCAATGTAGCTTCTGA
>VZTO01021038.1:329737-390045 GCA_013400615.1 Syrrhaptes paradoxus
TTTTTTTTTTTTTTTGGTGGTTCAGTAGATGTTCAGTTGTCCGGCTGCCATGTTTTGCTTGGGTTGCTGGAGTATACTGGCAATCAGTTCCCTCTGTGTCTCATACATCAAAATAGTACAGCTGGAGACTTGCCCACATTTCATTACTTTTCAAATGCTCCACACTAGCTGCCTTTATGCCTTTACATTAACAGTACTTCCTGTAGATATATTAGGCTGATCAAAAATATTGCCCAGAAGAACTGCATTTTATCCTACCGAACACTTAGATTCTCTTTTCTTCTACTATATTTAAAATCAGAGAAGCTTTTTCTTAGGAGAGAAAAGAGAACCAGTAAAAATATCTGATGTTCTCTGAAAAACAAGAGATTGGTACCAGAGATATTAGCTTTTACCAGTGTGTATGACAGCTGTTCCAAGNTTTCTCCTTTTTCTTTTTTTTTTTTCCCTTTTCTTTCTTTTTTTTTTTTTTTTTTTTTTTTTTTTACTGTAGCCATGAGTGTTACCAAACAATTGTACTGGTGAAAAGAAAATCTGGTACCAAACAAACAAGCTAAAAAATGGATTCTTTGAACTTAGAAGGATGTTGCTCTGAGACATTTATACATATTTATAAATGTAACCCCAGTGCTGACAGTGGATTAAAAATTACTAATAAGCTATCACAATGATCAAACAGAATAGAATGTGCTCCTCCATTGCACAATGCAAGGTCTTTTCAGGCCAAATTTTGTGAAGTGTGCACAGTGGAACCAGGGGCCACAGGACCTGTTGACATCAGCATTGATGCTAAGAGAACTGCCTAAACTGCCTAAAGTGATTTAGGATGAGATTTAAAACCCTATCCTGCTTCCATGTAAAGCAGCGTCAAAGTGTTAGTTCTCTGAACAGGGCTGGGGTTCCTGTGAAAGTATGAACCACCTTGCCAGGGTGCATGCAGAGATGTCTGTAAAGGTGAGAAAGGCAGCTGTGAAACTACCCAGCAAATCATACAGATGAGTGTTTATATTCATCATCCTGTCATGGAACACTAGAAAACTCTGGAAAACCCCTGAATGGCTTTGCCTTTGACAGCTGATGGATCTCAAACATGTGTGTCCCGTTCCAAGACAGTAGCAAGCTTTAAATATGGAAAGGTGTTTTCTGTTTCCCTTAAGATTCCCATTAGGACAAAAGTGCACTAGTCAGATGGCAGAAGTATCTTCATTATTTATGTATGTAATTCTCCATAAACCTGTGCCACCTTTCCTAAGAACTGGAAAGGAACAGACAGAAGACTGGCAGCACCATCTCCTGGCAGATACAAGAAATAAGGACCACTTTGTGTCAGAAAGTAGGGCCAAGTAATTTCTTTGTGAATTTTGAAAAGACTGTAACAGGAAGTAACTTCATAAGAGTATAATTCCCTCCCTAGGAAGATTAACTTTATTATGCTTCAGGGAAGAAAAGCATTATGTGTTATTATAATTATAGAGAACATATACTCACAATTATGAAGAACAAATTCAGGTTGCTTCTGCTTTAAAAAGCTCTCTCATGTTGGTCTCTCTGTTTTCCTTTATATTGTAGCAATAGCAGATTTCAAAACCAGCACAGCAGGTAAGTTAGTCCAGTTGCAGTGTATTAACGCAGTCCTGGAAGACCACGGAAGACCATAGGAGTTCCCTGTAGTCAGAAAATAATGGAATATGTAGATTTCAAGAGTTGCAGCCAAGTTTCTCTCTTGCTGAGCAGGTAGGGGAAATAGCGGGAAAACACTATTAATATCGTAAACTGCTGTATCATTAATGTGAAATGCTATTATACATATTTAGAAAGTGACAATGAGCCAAACAGCACTAAGTAAGGGTGAGGCCTTTGGAGTAATGAAAAGCTCTATGGGGAAAAAAAAATCTGTGGAGATAAAAGAGAGGAGACTAAGTCAGATGACTTGGTGAAAGACAGCCATGGAAGAGAACAGAGAAAACAAAAAGAAAATGGTGAGGAAGAGAGGAATTCTAAAACTTCTACAGATTTTCCCTGAACAGTACAGAACCAGTGTGCCACAGGAGTCAGGAATCAAGACATAAGTATACCAGTCTTCTTGTCTGTTAACTCTCGCAGATCTGTTCTTGCTATTAGGTCCCATGTTCCATGGTATTAAACAAACACAAAGCCCTCCATGGTTTGCTGTTGGGGTTATTTCCATGTTTCAGAGGCTATTTTACTTTGAGAAACTCCCAAGTGCTTCTAAGGAATTTTTTTGCAGATGATCATAAAAGTGGAAGAGAGTTATGAACTCATCCATTCCATCCTCCTCCCAAAGGAAGAACACTCCTTATACGACACCACACTTCCCAGGACTTCGCCCAACTTAGATTCAAAAGCCACAAGTAACAGGGGTTCTGATAATTCCCATGGGAAAATATGCAGCTTTATGCTGCTATATGCAGCCTACTGTCTCCCACACGGGTGGGGTGGGGCCCTGCTTATCTCTTTAGCTCAGAACAGAGATCAGGCCTTTTTCCTCAGGGCATCATTTACTATTCAAACATTCACAAAACAAAGGTAATCCTCCAGCCTCCTCCACCGCCTGCCGCAAAATCTACCTTCCTTTCTAAGCGAATTATTAAACTGTATATTTTAGGAATCACTCTGGCTAGCGGGATAACCTCTTTTATGAAATACTCGTTCTTAAAGGAGCTCTCGGGACCAGGGTTAGCTGTCCAGTTAGCTGTCTCTGCACTTCTCTAGCTTTTATTATTAACACAGGGGAAACACATTTTATTGGCCATACATATTAAATGACTTTGTTTATTTTTTTATTCGATGTGCTGTACTTGTTCTGTTCCTCACCAAAACACACTACATTATGTTTTCTATTAATTTCTAATCAGTTAACCTATGTATTTATCATATCCTTGTTTAGGCCCTAATCACATTAATAAAATGGCTCAAATTCCTTAATGAGCGAAGGGGAGAATGCATTCCTATCAATACTGAGCATCGACACACTCCCAAAGTGCTCTTGTACTGGACACAAGATGACATGTTTGTATAAATAATTTTTTTTTAAATTCACACCCAGACATGCCATCAATCTAACCTACTGACACAAAATAAATTATTGTTATTAATGTGGAATAAAAAATATTGCTAAATCAATTACACTTTTCCTAATTACTATTACTGCTTTACTATTATAGTGTCCAAACACCTTAATCTAACAACTCCATCGTGATGGGCTCTGTCAAAACACAAATCACAAACAGTCTGTAACCCTAAAAATATTTACAAGCAATCAACTTTTATTGTTAAGGTGTCCTTGTGAGATAAGAAGTAAATGGAAGAAACAAACATTCAGTGGGAAAATTCAAGTGATAACAGGAAAAGAAACCTTTTACTTGGCTTTTTGTATCTTGCTTTGCAAGTTACAAAATCATGAGAGATAAGTCCACCCATCAATAAAATACGGATCTGTACTGGGACTTCTGCAGTTCAATATATGATCTGAAAATAGGGATAAATAGTTTGGAGATAAAGCAAAACTACTCCAAAAAAGTTCAATCTAAAGTTGATTCTAAGAGTTGCAGAAAGCTCCTGCAATATTAAATGCCATCTGATAAAATGGCAAATATAACCATAAATAAATGACAAGTATAACCTTCACCAAATATTCAGGATGAGCAATTGTTTAGTTTTTATTACTTTGGAAAGAGGTCTTGGAAAGCTGGTGGAGCATTAACTACCTGAAATCTCAACTCTGTACTCAGTGGAGGTCAAAAAATACAGAAGTCACTAGAATTAAGACATGATCAGAGGAAAAGGACATATTATATACTTCAGAATGGGTACGCAATATCTAAAAAATACAGAAAGAGGTAACTAGAACAAACACAAATATGAAATAATTCCACACAAGAGAAGACTAACCAAAATATGACTTTTCATTTGGGAAAAAAAAAGCCTCAGAGGGCTCTGATAGATCTCATGAATGACATCAAAGGAAAGAGTTATAAAAGGTATCAAACTCAACAATAAATAATTTTCAAAAGGATTTGAGAGGAGTTCAATAATCTTAGTGTACCAAGTGCCAGAAACTTGCCAGGTTCTGAAGTCCACCAGCTGACATGGGCATAAAAGCAGCATCCAGAAACGATAAGGCCATAGTGGTAAACCTGTGTCTTCCTGTGTCTGTGTTCCCCTGCTGGAACACTTCATCACTGGCCTTCTCTTCGATCTGTTTCAAACTGAGATGTTGACTTAAAAAAGGGTTCATGAATTAAGAGTAGACAAAAAGAACAGTAAAAGATTCTCAATAGATTCTCTCTGCTCATCCAGGAAACTCTAGGATGCAATAACTGAAATTCTAACTGTGATGTAAATTCTTGCTTAAAACTTTCTTGGCACCTAAGGAGTGGATTGTATCTAATGTTACATTATCTTAAAAACATGTTTCTAGAGGAAAGCTGGAGAACTACTGACCATTAAAACTCACAGTTGCTCTGCACAGATTAGTAGCAACAAGAATTACTGCATGTATGGACAGATATGATTTACTAAGGAAAGGTCAACATGGGTTTTGTCAACATTGGTTTTGCAGAGAAGTCGTGCCTTATAAACTTGGTATGAAAATTTCTGAAGGTGTCAGCAAGCACTTGGATAGGGGGAATTGGAGGGACACAGTTTGCTGAGATTTCTGAAAGACCTTCAACACTTTTTTGCCAAAGGTTCTTAAGGAGACTAAACAACCACAGGATAAGACAGAAGATCCCTGCATGGATTAAAATGTGATGAAAAGACAGGAAACAGACTAAGAGTAAATGGTCATTTTTCACAGTGAAAGGAAGTCACTTACGTACCTTCACATTTCTGTGCTTATTCATAAATAATTTGAATAAGGAGGTGAGGAGTGACGAGACAAAGCTTGCTGATGATATCATGTTATTCATGGAAGGAAAGAAAAGGTGTGGCTGAGAAGAACTGCAGAAAGACGTTTCAATACTTGAGGCTCAATTACCCACATTTATGCTTTACGATATGGGAGACACCTTAACAGTTCTGGCACAGGACCTAATGGAGACCCACGCTCTTCTGAAGCCCTGGCAAGACACCACGTGTCATCTGAAATAGCACTAGACACCTACATATGGGCAATTGAATTGAGTCTTCAGTGACCAGCAGTAAAATGATAGATGATCGTGAATACAGATAGAGGCAAAGTAGTGCACATGGGGAAAGACATTTCCACGTTACATGCAGAATAATGGTGTCTGAACTGACTATCGCATTTCAGGAGTGAGATCTTGGAAATTTAATGTTATTTGTAGGGCAATTATGTCAGTTCAGTGGAGATAACAGCACACTGAAAGTTAAGAATATTTAGGAACAATATTGAGAACAAGACAGGAGATATTGTTATGACACTTTACAAATCCACTGTATGTCCCTATCTTGAACACTGTATCCAGTTCCAGCCCCACCACCACAAACAGGAATAGCAGAATTGGTAGAGTTCATAGCATAGCAACAAACACCTTCCATAAGAAGAAAACTAAATTTCACTTGAACTTGTCAGTCTGCAAGAGAAGCCTTGCCAGACTGAAAGGGGAATCTCTGTCATAGAGGGGAAGATTGTCATAGAGAAAACAAAATTGTTTACTGTCCTTTCCAAACCAAGAAGCTAGGTATCATGAAATGTCAGACTGAAAGCCAAGAAAGTGATTCTTTTCACACAATTACACCGTGGAACTCCCTGACAGAGGATGTTATGGATGCTACAAGTTTACGAGCAGTGTATGGTCAACTGCACAAATGTCTGCAGGAGATACATTGTGAGCTGCTACAGAAGAAGACATGACCTGATTTAGGGACTCAGTAGGTGCAAACTCTTGGAAATTCAAAGCGGATGCACTGGGAGCCTCAATAGTGGTTTGACCTCTCACATTCTTCCCATCTCCAGAGACAAGAAGCTGGGAGACATACACTCTTGGTTTAAGCACAGTCTGTCCTTTTGTTCTTATGAAAAACTGAATAAGGAGTAATTTTATTCATGTTATAGCTATGCAAGTATTTCAGGTTAACTAATGAGCAGGGTGGCAAACAGCAGGATGGGCGACGGTGATGATTTTTCTCCGTTTTTGGTGAGTACATCACTTGCAATCATCTTTGCTAGAGGCATCTGCAAATAGATAAGACATCAAGCCAATTCCGGAAAACAATAACTCGTATGCTACAGCACAGCTGTAACTCAAGTATCTTTTCCTGTCTTTATTGCAGTAAGGTGTGCTCTTTGGCAACATTTGACTCACAGACACATCACTCATTATCCGTACCAAGTGCCACAACCCTCAGTCGTGTAAAGAAAACTCCACAGAACCTAGTAAAGTCATCTAGTAAAGTACTTGCACGGGCTAAGGAGAAACTGCAATTCTGCCAGTTGCAAATACAGCTGTACGAGACATCGCTGGATGTGTGAGGCGTGAGAGCCATGGACTCCTCCCCAGGGCAGGCCGGCTCGCCGAGCTCACCCCAAAGAGCGGCTGCAGACACACGGAGCCCCCTCCCTGCCCAGGGGGCAGCCGGGAGGCCTGGTGCCCCTCCGGCAGATCGGTAAGCGTTCCGCGGCGATGACTCCCCAGAAAGCCAGCAGCCCCGGGGGGAGCAACGCTGCACCCAGCGCCTCACGTCCCCCCAGCGCCGCCGTTCTGCAGAGAGCAGCCGCGCTAACACCGCCCACGCCGCACCGAGCCGACCCGCTGAGCCAGGGCCCCGGCCGCACCTCGCCTCCCCGCAGCGCCCGCCCCCGCCGCCTAAGATGGCGGCCCCGCCCGCACCCACAATGCTCCGCGGGCAGCCGCCGCGCTTCCGGGTGCGGGCCCAGGAGGGTGGCGGGCCCGGCACCGCGCGAGGGGCCGCGGGGCGGGCGGAGAGCGGAGTTTCCCCGGCCGGATGTGAACGAGCGGGAGGACTGAGCAGGAGGGAGCCGCGCCTGGACCATGAGGTTCCGACTGTGGCTGGTCCCTGCCCTGGTGTTGCTGTGGGGGCCGGGCGGGCTGAAGGCGCTGGGGCGCCCGCCGCGCCGGGAGCGCTACGGTAAGCGGCAGGGCAGGAGCACGGCGGCCGCGGGAGGGGTTGTGGGGGAGAGACCACTGCTGCAGGGCGGGGGGAGAGGGCGACGCCCGCCTGTGCCGAGGGGTAGCGGTGGGGTGGGGAGAGACCACTGCCGAGGGGCGAGGGGGGGTGAGGGACTCCCAGTTACCGAATGGTAGCGGTGGGGTGAGGGAGAGACCACTGCCGCTGGGCGGGGGGAGATGGGCACACCCGCGTCTGCCAGGGGGTCGTGATGGGGTAATGAGTGGGGTGGAGGAGAGACCACTGCCGCTGGGCGGGGGGGGTTGGGGAGAGACCACCCTCAAGAGGCGGGGGGGCACACTTTTGCCAAGGGGTAGCAGTGGGGAACGGAGAGAGGGGTGCGGGGCAGGGCCGGTGCTGTGGGGCGCGGGAGGTAGCTGGGGGTGCTGTGGCCTGTCTGTGCACCCATCTGGAGGTCGGCCCGTGGCGGTGGGCAAGGCCGCGGCCTGCTCTCGTGCCTGCCTCAGGGTGGGGAGCGCTCGGGGCGCAGGGGTCCGCATAGGCCATGACCCCTCCCGGCGTGGCAGTGGTCCCCTTCAGCTGGAGGTGTCACTGGTGGGCAGTGTTGGGGGTCACTGCTCTCTGCAGGGGAGTGATGGGACCATTGGATCTTCCCTCTCGAGATTTGCTAAAGAGTTTTTCTCACAGGAGTTTGTGCTATGTTGAGGCAGGATAATCATATAAATGGCCTTCCTTCATAGTTCTGGTTGGAGAGCCACCCTTGGAGAGAGAGCCTGAAGCTATTGGAGCTGAATGTGACTTCCAGAAAGCTTAACACGGAGGAGGCCCATTCCTTTATTTCACTTCTGTAAACTTAGTTTTGCATCTAAACTTTTATATTGGAGTGAAGAAGTTGCAAACTTCTGATCTGTAAGCAAAGTCTTATCACTGAAATGGCAGATGAGCTCTTGCAAGAGGTGGTGGTGATGTCTTACCTGCCTCAGTTGGTATGGCCAGTGGTGACTGCTTCAGGTCCCCTTTCTTTGCTTAGATCTCTTGGCAGATTTCCCGGCAGGGATCCAGGCCATGCCTCCGTCCCCTTCTCCCACACCAGAGGTGAAGTTGTCAGCAAATAGTGACTGTAGGAAGCTGGGAAGGATAGGGTTCAATGGTGGATGTTCCAGGAAGTGTAATGGAAACAGAACAGACACAGTGGGTCCTTTCAGCTCCTTGATGGAGCTCCTCAAACAGAGGTTGCATCCCTGGGCCGTTAGATTTTTATGCCATCTAAAGGACCTATCTGCCATGAATTTGTATAACCTTCATCTGATGCCTTTTGTATTCTTGGCCTCAGTACCACCATGTCTGGACTATGAATTCGATTTTATGAAATACTGCATGGAGGGAAAACCTCTTCCTTCTGTTTCTAAATTTGACCATTTCTGTTGTCAGAAATGGTGAATGTGGAAGAATTATGAATTTTCTTCATGCTTGTAGTGACTTAGAGACCTATGTAATTTGTCTCCTCTGTCATCTCTCTTTTGTTGAGTGGGAAAATCTTAGTCTATATGATAATTCTTAGTATGGGAAAAAGTTACTTTATTGGTCTTTTTTATTCTTGTTTATACACTTTCTGTTTATATTGGATTTTAATTTTTATTTATTTGAGGTGTATGACCTGGACTGCAGGCAGTATTTGTGATACAAAGGTATCACGGATTTATAGTGTTGAATACTTGTGGTTTTGTTTTCCTTCTGAGTAGTTTTTTGGCCTTTTATGTTTTGATAGTCACTCTAAGATCTCTTTTTTTTTTTTTCCTTTTAAAATTTTTGAGTGGTAATAACTATGCAGAAATACTTTGCTGTGTGGACATACTGAGGATTTTTTTTTCTCATGCGTCCCAGTTTCAGCTGGGACCAAGTTAACTTTCTTCATAGTAGCTAGTAAGAGGCTGTGTTTTGGATTTGTGTTGAGAAGAAGGCTGATAACATGCTGATGTTTATAGTTGCTGCCAGGACAGTCAAGGACTTTTCAGCTTCTCTGCTGTGCCACTGTCTGCAGGTGTAGGAGAAGCTGGGAGGGAGCTAGCCACAGTTACTAGCCTAGGATTGGACCTTAGGTTTAGGATTGAGACCCAGGTTGGCCAGTAGTCTATTCCATGTCATGCATGTCATGCCCAGTATATAGATGAGGCTATGAAGTTCTCTCTTTTGCNTCCCTTTAATTCTCTCCCCCATCCCAAGGAGGGGGACGGTGAGCCAGTGGTTGTTGTGGAGTTTGGCTGCCAGCCAGGGTCAAAACTAGTACATCATGTTATTTCACACTTATTCACACATTGAATTCATCAAGCATTTTGTTGTCCTGTCATTTAGTAAACTTAAGTACATAAAAGCATTATGGTGAGGGAGCTTGAAAAATCCAGGTGTGCTCCAGAAACTGTGTTAAATTTATCAGCGCATTTCATCCTCTCAGAACGCTGATGTATATGAGGCACTACTTCCCTTGTATCCTATTTAGCCACAGGTCTAGTAATTCACACTTTGTTGTTGTTACTATTACCCGTTTGTCAAGTGGGGACATGGAGCGTATTTGTTGATCAGGCCCCTAGATGAAACGTGGAGTGGAAACTGGTCTTGCACTTCCCACTTTTCAGGCCACCTTCAGCAAGACCAGTGGCACTGTACTTGCATACCAGGATTAGTGGTTGACCAGTTTCATTTTTTCTGTGCTTTATAACTCTTGGGTTAATACATTCATGTTCTGTTGACTTACTGCTTGTTTTATTGGTTTGTTCTAAAGCCCCTTTTCTTGAGCCTTTAACTGGAGGCAGATCTTTAGATTCATCCTATCAAGACAAGTTTTGGGGACCACCTTAGTCTCCTCTGTAGTGAATGCTAAGGTCACTTTTTCTCTTACTTTTTGCTACTGGCCTTTATCTTTATTTCTTTGGGTCATCTTTGCAGCTTGTTTGTTTCACAAACCCCTTTGATTATTTGACTGGGTTGTTTCTTTTGATATAATAAAAACTATTTCAGGTATTAGCTTTATGCCTTTTACAGGCTGCTCTTCAAAATATCTTTGCCTACTTTACTGTGGTATTGTGTTTATCTTTTGCTGGAGTTCAGTTGCCCTCATCTTACACATAGCTTGATTTTCTGAAAGATCATATTTTTTTTCTAATAACTTAACTTTGCTATTTTGAGAGCTCTGTTTAACCACAGAAGAGTTTGAGAGTTTTGTGAACTGAAATCATATTTCTGGAGAGCAGTATCTTTAAGGAAGTTTCAAGGATTGCCATTTTGTGATTTCTATTAAGAACTTTTTTGCTTGTTTCTCTAAAAGTTCAGTTTTTCAGGAAGGAAAAAATATTATACAGGGAAAAATAGAATTTGACAAAGAATAGAATAAGTAGAGAAAAAGACATGGGTCATTTCCCAGCATTTTTCAGTTGAAGTAATGTTAGGGTGTGGTGCTCCAGCAGTCTAAACGGATCTAAATTGGGACTGCCACAATTCTGGCCTCAGCTTTCTGATCCCTTCCCCATTCCTGTGAGCACATTCACAGAGCTAAGCCATCTGGAAGCTAATAGTTGGGTTTTTTTCCGGTAAAGAGTAGAGCGCCTGTGTTCGGGTGTTTTCTGTTTGTAGAGTCTGCTCCCTGGACTAGTTCACAGCATGACTGTCCAGATACATGCCCTGTGCACTGGAGGGTGATGGTTGTTGTGCTCAAGGTGAGGGTTGAGGGTAGCATAGTATCTATCTCAGTTTGTTGCCTTTAGATGATCTGGAAGTGGTGCTCTTTTTAATAATGTTGACAGTAGGGATTAATTTGTGGGAGAAGTGTGACTCTACTAGTCAATACAATGACTGTTATTATAGTTCTGTCTCTGAAAAATTAATGTCAGCTCTTAAAAATTTTCTCTCTGTTGTTGCATATCTCTGAAGATAACCTTTTATAACTATTAAATATTAATTCTGTTTGTCTTGAAGCTCAGACATACCTGGATGATAACAGGGCTTAATGTACTTGAGAAGTGTAACAGTGCAAGTACCCTGTGTCAGTGCTGTTGAATATGTCACTGACTTTATCTAGAGAACTGCTTGAATCTGGTTTACAACCCAGTGGTATTAGTAGTGCACTGCCACTAAGCAACATGTATCCAGGATTGCCCAGAATAGAGTCTATATGTTGTCTGTTTTGAATGAGATCTTTTTATCACAAGCTAGGCAGGGAACTAAAAGAAATAGGATAGCTGTTCCTATCCTGGGCAGATGATACTCTTCGAATCACTTTTCTAGCTGCTATATTGCAGTAATAAAATCTGAGGCAGGTAACGTGGAATTGTTTATTCTCCACACTGCTGACATAGCACAGAGAACTCAAAAAGGAACTGCATGAGCTGAAGAAATGGCCGATTATAAATGGTTTGGTACAAACCTACGTAATACACATGAAAAGACTAGAATGTACAAGTCATTGAGTGAAAAATACAAATGATAGTGGTGTTGAATAAACTGGGGGAGCTGAGTGATACAGAGGACAGCATAAAATCATTCGCAGTCAGTTTTGAATTCTGCTTCATAGTTGGTGTGACAAAATGCAGGAAGTCTGTAAGGCCAGGAACATAACCGGCTGCTGAAGAGTTAAGGGGTTGGACATTTAGCTCAGTGTCAAGAGCATCCAGTGAGATAATTAGTGACAAACTCCTCATGCAAGATTAAACTTCATCCTTCTGGACTGAAGCATCTGTTGGAGACTAAGGCAAGACCGAGGTAAGGGCCAAATGACTAATTTCTCTACCATAGTCTGCCATTGTTTTTATTGTTTCTTATTCCATTGTAATATCCTTTGAAGCAAGACAGCTATTTTTGGATTGAGCTAGTTTTGCAGTTTGACTCCCAAGCTGAAGGTTGGATGTGTATCTCACCATGCACCACGTGGAGGAGAATCCAAGAACATGCAGCCTAATAGCAGTATGTGATACCTGCCCAGGATGCTGCAGGATTATTTTAAAATCATTGCAGGAATTTGTAGATGCAGTGTTTCCATAGGTGGTATTACAGGCTAAGTGATAAAGTCTTCTGTATCTGTGTCTTCATATAAATAGCAAATGCTTCATTTAGACGTGGCCTTATTGAATGCAAGTTATCAGTATGATTTTTGTGTTGTGAATTTGCAATCAGTTCTGTGGAGGTACTTAATATCGAGGTTTTAATGTGCTTTTCTTGAGTTTGTTTTCTTTTGTTCATGTGAATCAGTCAATGTTTCCATTTCCAACTGAAAAAAAATGTGATAAAAGTGTAATTCCTGAGAGAAGCACTTCAACAAAGTGAAGAATGTCAACTCTAGATTAAATTCTAATTATTAAGAACTACCCTTAACTATTGCAAGATTTTTGTAGTGGGAACGTAATCAAGTGCTCGGTGTGAGTTTGGTGTTCAGTAGTGCTGATTTGGTCTGACCTCTAAACAGCCAGAAAGTAAAATTCTTGTTTGCATTTAAGATTTGGGGTGGTTTTATCTTCCTTTCCTTGCCACTGTAAAAACTGACAATTTCACCCCTACTGTTCATTGCTGATAGCAGTGACTCATCTCAGTTTCACGCTTCTGCTACTCTGGAATTTCTGTGTGTGCGCAGAAGCTGCGGTGCGGCTTTGTGCTCTGGGGCTGAAAGGGCTGAGCGAGGAAGTGCAGCCAGCCAGCTCTTCGGTGCACGGTTCTCCTGATTGCAGTCTAACGTTACACCAGGATTTAATTATGTGTTTAGTAGTCAATAGAGATTTATATTTGAGATAGAAGTTTATATTTAACTTCAGTTACAAACAGGTTGATCTTTTTTTTCCTTGGCTTTTTTATAAGCTGCAGGAGTCTGCGTTTGCCTGTTTCCCAGACTGATCAAGGGAAGTCCTGTGCTGTATGTAATAAAAAGTTAACCAAGAGTCAGATACTTGTTTTGAAAAAGAGCAGTTCATCCTGCTGTCTTCTTCTACAGATTTCGTATGCCACACTCCAGCTTGCTTGTTTTGGAGATATCCTGTAGCCCTCTCAATGGTTCTGATGGTCTTCCTGATGTCTTTTATTCTTGCAGATGTATGTGACTGTACTGCTTGTCAGCCTGCAGCTTATATGCGTTTTTTAGCCCATCTTTGGCACTAATGCCCTGCATCTCTTCACAATATATATCCTTGTTTTCTGGTGCTACTCTTGATACGCATTATTGTACTTTTTTTTTTTTTTCCTCCTAGCTACTTGCACTTTTAACCTATGTAGGTACATCAGCTAGGGGGTGGGAAGGAAAGGGGGCTCAGTTACACAGGGAGGCACCTATAGCTGCCACCCACTCGATGCTGATCTGTAATTACTGAGCTGTTGAACAAGAACATGGTATCTCTTGCATTCTTTGGTTTCCTTTCTCACCTTTTCAGATTGCTACTGAAACCATAAAGTTCTGTCCCTCGGTACTTTTGATGTTTCTTGCATTTTGGAAGGTCATGTCTGAGTGAGTTCAAAGTTATATCCACAAGGAGAGGAGCTGCAGTCAGATGGGGAGAAAGGGGTGGTCTCACAAGTATAGCTGAGACAGTAATTAACATCTACCTGGAAGCAGCTCCACTGAAACTTATTTTGTGACACAGCAGGATTTTGTGGTGTGGCATCTAAGCACAATAGTGAGGCTGACAGTTTTTGGAGAGCCAGGCAAATTATCTGTTTCCAGAGAAGACTATATCCTGTGACTTGGCTGTTCTTGTCTGCAGGATATATGAAAGCATGTGATTTTGGAGGGAGAGTTTTAAGCATCGAGTCATATGATGCTGTTCTGGTTTCAGATGAGACAGCTGTGTTGCCCTTGTTTCATTTTGAATATGAGGATGTTAATTCAGTAGGCTTCCTTATTTTTTATAATGTCAATATTTGAGCAGGATATTGCTTTTTTTCCCTCAAAAAAAGTGCTTTCTGCTTTCAGTAATGGGTCAGACCAAGTTATTATATCAAGTAGATCCAACAGAATAAATTTTGTTCCTCACTGGTCCCTTTTTACGATGTGTTTAGTGAAGCAGAAAATTTGCAAGGTTAGAAGTGTTTGAGGTAACATGTAGGAGCCCTTGGGCGTCTACAGCTGTATTCAGAACTACCAGAAATAGGACTTTAATTGTCTGTACAGCTTCTGCTAAACAGAATTTGCACCCTTAAGGAAATATTTGCACTGTCCAGAAACAGATGTCTATTTTACTGTAGGGAAGAAACTTTGGAGTAGTATAAGGGTGCAACTCTATGAACAAGGTTTTCCTGAGGTGAGCTGAAGTGCGTTTTGTAGATTTTTAAGTTTTCCACAGTATCTGTCACTGGGCACTTCTCAACATGTGATAAGTAAAGAGTAGTTTGCCCTGTGTAACTGCAGGAAAAGTATACCGTGGGGTAGCTGGTAGACAGTAAATTGTCAGCCTGCCTTACCTCCCAGTGCGAGGTCTGTGTAACCGTGCCCCGAGGCTTTGTCTGCGCTGCGTGGGTGGCTAACTGAATTCGGACACCTTGTTTTCTCACATGGTTTAGCAAGTTTGGTGCAGTTGGGATGGAGTCAAAAGCATGCCTTTTAAAACATTCTTAGATGCTGATGTGGCTGGCCTTTCTTACCAACAGGTTTGTCCAGAAATGTGTTTAAACAGAGTGTAAACTTTAATCCTGTTACAGTTTATACGCAGGCTGACATTCGGTTCTTGCTTTGAACCCTTTTCTCACACAAGTTCTTCTCTTCACGTATACTTGATGAGCAAAACAGCCACCACTCTTTGGTGGAAACAAGTAAACATGATTTATCTCGGCTGTTAAAAGCATGGGCTGTTTTGCATGGGATAAGTGTTTCAGTTCAGTTTGTTTTCTGTCTTTGGCAATGGCTCTGTACCAGATGTACTGGAAAAAGATGCAATAGCACGTGTAATGAGCTGTTAGGGAACAGCTTTCCCACAGATGGATCTTCTCAATGTGTCCTCTTTGTCAACAGTCTCCTAAAAGCAGTGTACCCGTAAAGTTAAGGTACCTGTAAAGATTTAGGCATGGCTGTGTCACCTCCTGCCTGGTAAAGACTGTTTGTGTGCCCAGTTGAGTTATGAATATATCAAGGTATGGATATATTGGCCCTCTCCATTAGCACTCCCTGGAATGGTGCTCCAAACGATCCCACTGTATTGCAGCTGGTAACCGGCTGTTACCACAGACATGAGGGCAGCTGTTTTATGTAGGGGGATGGAGACTTGTTTTAGCTCATATGATTAAGGTTGGCAAGACACCAGTCCGTGTTTCCTGGTCCAAATTCTGACTGAGGATGTGAATTATATTTGAAGTTACTATATTTAGTTACTTCAATTAAAATATTTTTATGTATGGAGAGAAGAATCATTTGAAGAATAAAAAAGTAATATAACAACGAAGAATATGGAGCCCTTCAACCATTAAATCACTCCCCAGCTGAATCAGAAAAATTATTAGTTAGCTGCTCACAAGCTTTCATTGAGCATTTGATATCCATTGGAAATCAGCTTAAGATCAGTACCCGGGTTGTAGTCAATGAGTGCCACACAGGCTGGAGCCCTTTTTTCAGACTCGAAGATGCCAGTGATTTAACGGTCACACAGCAAAGTCATCCCCAGGTGTGCTTGCTGTGTGTGTTCTGGGGCTACTGTCTATAGGCTTGTCATCCTATCCCAGTGCCTTTCTACAGAACATTTATTTCTTTTATTCCCTTTGGGGTGGTTGGAGAAATAATTGTAATCATTCCTGCAAACCCCTCTGATACTCTTGTGGTAATTTTTAAATCCTGAAAGTAATATTTTAAAATATTGTTGGATCTTGTGTTTATATCTTCTGGTTTAAAACTTCATGCTTCTAGATAAACCTAACCTTTCTATAAATAATGCAGTTCAAAAGAATGCTTATGGAATGGCTGACTTGCCACATTTACTTACTGCTTTCTGGGCAGTAGACTAGGCATGAGATCATGGGAATTTACTGTTCTGCTTATGAAAGCTGAGCTGGTTGGAGAAGGATGCCACTGGTATGTGAATTGGTAGCTGAGCACTTGAAGAGAAGCCTCCTCTTTCAAAAAATATGTGGTGGCCTCCAGCTCAGTGAGGCAAGCTGTTGCTTAGCACGTTCTTGAGCTCTTTGCTGCTGGAGTGGCCTCCTGTAATATATACTGGCCCATCATTTACTTAAAAG
The DNA here is from genome assembly GCA_013400615.1 of Syrrhaptes paradoxus. Classification (NCBI taxonomy): domain Eukaryota; kingdom Metazoa; phylum Chordata; class Aves; order Pterocliformes; family Pteroclidae; genus Syrrhaptes; species Syrrhaptes paradoxus. The sequence continues at coordinate 346,004 of VZTO01021038.1, forward strand.
ATACTTATAAGTTGCAAAGTCTAGTGGCAGTAGGTGTTTACCCTTGAAATAAGGTGGAAGGAAAGGAGGAAACGGTGAGTTCAAAGCTGGGGGCAGAGGTAGAGTCACTGCTGTGGATCTCTTCTTGAGGACTTTGGGGTATCATCTTTGTCACTGATGTTTCTTCCTTGTTTCTCTTACAAACTGAGATGTGTATGTTCTAGCGAGGACCCCCTGCTCAGGGGAGAAGGTGCAATGAGGTGAAGGCTGATGATCATAAATAAATATTTGGGATATCAGGATGAAATGAAGGTGTCCTTCTTCAAAAAGAAAAGAATGCAGAAATCTAGGAGGGGCTGGAAGGGAAGGAACCACAGGAGAGGGATTTGGGGAGCCCTGAGTCAGCTTGGTGCTGTTGAAATCCATAGGAAATGGCTCTTGGACCACAGTGAAGATAATGGGGAAGGAATGCCAGAAAGATTATTAAACTTGAATGAAAAGTAGTCAAGTATATGCTTGCTGTGGCTCCCATCCACAGACTGCTGTACAGCTGGACTCTGTACAGTTCTGTATTTTGTTCGAAATGATGACACTTCATCTTTTATTTTTCAGTAAGTCATGAGCATGGATTCATTTTTCACAGTATGAAAATTTTACAAAAAAAATTTTGTTCTGAGTGTGTTACCAATATATTTTTTCCACATCTGTCTGACACATGATTTAGTTCACAGATCTATGTCTTGCAGCAGCATGTCTTAAGTTGTTACTTATGTTGCAACTAAAATTAAAAGAAAACAAATTCAGGAAGGGTAAGAGGAAATACGAACAAGTGCATTCTTGTTTCAGGGTTACAGGAACTAGGAGTGTCCTGTGTTTCATTTGTTACTTCAACAGAATCATGTCACTCATCTTCATCAAGTCTATAGGTCTTGTTCCTGCTCCCCTCCCTGTGTCTCTGAGAGACATTTCCAGAAGAGTGTTTGTGTGTGTTGAGGTGGAGCAGGACTTCTGAAGTTCTACTTGTCTACCAAATAAAAAAAACAAATTTCTGTAGCAGACTTCTCAGTTCTTTTGCCATGACACTGAGACATTTTGTCTGGCCCTAGTGGCAGCTGCATCGTGCTCTTTGGGTTCTGGGCTGTACTTTGCAGGCAGAAGTGAAAAAGGGGCAGGAGAAAGTGTGTTTTGCAGCTGAGGTTGTGCCTCTCGGGCAGACCTTGTGCTTGGCAAGTCCCTGTGTCAGTTCCCAAGAACCGCAGCAGTGGTACCACACCTCTCTTGCTTCATGGCCCACATACCACAGACTTGCTCTATATTATGAACCAACGTTTGGTATCCCAACATTTGGTATATCAACACTCATTTAATTGAGGGGTCTGCTCCAGCTGACTGTGTTGAAAGAATCTCAGGTTTAATTAAAAAAATTGAGGACTAGACAATTTAATTATTTTTTTTTTCAGATTTTATTTTCTCTGCCTATCCCTACCCTCCTCCCAGGTGGTTCTGGATGAGGGCAGGGACCAGACTGTAAGCAATTAATTATAATGGGCATTTTAAAGAAAAGGGATGTTTTGGGTGGTTTTAGGTAGTTACGCACTGCATGGTTCTAGCGAATGAGCTCTGCAGCATGCTGTAAGCTAATGATGAAGGTGCTGCCTGGCATGTTGGAACTGGGCACAAAAGGGGGGAAAAAACACAACACAAAGGAAGGCGTTAGAAACTTGCCTTTGCATATAACCTGAAACGCATGGTAATCAATTGCAGGTGTTCTCAACCTGTGGGTTGTAAACAGAAATCAGGAAATTGCAACTGCACTGCCCTTCCTGTGTTGCTTAACAGCAGGGGAGGGGCAGTCAGGGATGGAGAAGCCTGGGAGCCACTGCTTGGTGGCTTCTGGTGCACGAGAAGGCAGCTGTGCTGCTTACAGATCAGGAAGCTTTGGTAGTAGGGTCTGGTGCTGGGCCAAGAGGGGTTTGAGGGTCATCTTTGTTTCTGCAGCTCACTCACTCTCACTGCACTCGAGCACATGTGTGCTGGTGGTTAACTCTTCCCATCCACCCTCTCATAAAAGAAAAAGCAAGATGCTTGCCTTGGCCCAAGCAGCGCCCCTGTTCTTAAAGTCTTTCTTGGTCTTTGGAGGCATGTATGTGAGGATAAATTATGTTACTGAGTGTCAGGTTTAAAAAAACCAAAACAACTCTTTCAGGAGCTATACCAATCTAGATTTTGAGTTGGCAATCTTGGCTTGTTGCGCATACCTAGTGGTGCTGCTCACTTAAAAAAAAATCGGAGTTTTTTAATAAAGAGTGACTGCATGAGCATTTCTGCCTCTTGTAAAACATGGCTGACTCTGCATTTGGTGCAGTGAAAAGAGTGGATGCTTCTGGCAGAGGAGGAAGACTGAGGTGGGAATTAGGGCCTATGCTGAAGACTGTAAATAGCAAAAGAATCAATCGGCACTGGTGGAAGCAAAGGTGGTTGTCAAGTATCTCACCCGGTGGGTGCTCGCGGTGAAGGGATGCCTTACAAAGCAGCAAGAGGCTTTATCAGCAAGAGTCAAACGCTGCTGGCAGCCAGCACTGTGCACTTATTAATGGTGGGAGCATCTGCAGAATATTTACCTGAATTTATAATTTGTGTGCTGCTCCCCATAGGGGATCAGGCCCTTGGTCTCCCTCCTCTGGATGAGTTTTCGTATTCTGAGTGGAAATCAAAGGAGTTTTCCGTGGTGGCACGGTACTGGGAAGCCAGGGTACCTGCAGGTGCCTCATATGAGGTGCTTTGTTAGTTATTTCTGATTGATTGTGCTAGGCAGCTATCTGTTTTCTGGCTGCTATTAGATAGAAAAGTAATAAATGCTGTCCTGATCCGCAGTAAATTTGGTAGAAGTTTCCTAGGTTAGATTATTTTCTTTGTCAGACTTGGATGGGGACCTGCAGGTGGGGAGGAGAGTGATGTACTCCAGAGAAGTGGGGACGTTCTCCCCCATTTAGTTTCCAGGAGGCAGCCAGGGAAGGGATTAGCTCTGCACAGCTGTGGCAATAAAAATGATGGGTTGGTTGCTCAGAAACTGATGTGAGAAGTGAAGTAAATTTTTGTTTGCCTCTCTCAGATCATCTCTTGTCTCACACCATGATTTCTACTTGCCTACACAAAGCTCACCTTTACATAAATGTACAATAGTTACCCTAAAATTAGAGCAAACTGTGATCTTGTGGTTGAAATGGGAGGCTCTGTTTTGCTGTTTTATGTGTGCATTTGTGAAGAATCTCCTACAACTAAAACTGTCCTTGTTGTTCTTCTAGACACAGTTGAGTCCATGCTTTCAGACTATGACATCCTTTCTCTGTCCAGCATCCAGCAACACTCACTGAAGAAGAGGGACCTACAGCCTGAGACACATGTAGAGAGGCTCTTAAGTTTTTCAGCCCTGCAAAGGTAATAAAATCATCAGCAGTGAAATAGTGTAATATTTTCCTTCAGTTTGTGATAAATAATACACAGCTCCAAACCCAGAAGCAGTTATCTTGTTTTCTGTCATGACTAGACTCTTCTTGTAAGTTAGTAATCTGTATGGTTATGTGACTTAAGAGAGGCTCAGAGGAAACAGAAGAATAAGTTACATTGTACTATTCTGTTTGCTGAAGTGGCAGTGATTTGTGATTTAAGATTTGGGGTGTTTTGTTCTTAGCTTTAGCTTCATTTAGATTACTTCCATTGATTGGGTTGGATCCCACTTCTGCCTCGTCTTGGCAAGATTGTCATACTTCTCGACTGTCCTCTGGTTCTTGAAAATCTCTGCCTTCAGTTTGGGGAGTGCATCTGGTGTGCTGCCCAAGAGGATTTTTTTCTTTTATAATGGAGGTTTAATCCTGTTCTTACTGAGTATAAGCTTCCCATTCAATAAAACAGCTCTTAATAATTTTTTTTTTCAAGATGGGAAATAGAAGTGCAAGTGAAAGGGGTAGGAGAGGTAGAAGACAGCAGGCATGAAGGCTGTAGGGATGCTATTCTGAGTGTCAGAAGAATGCCTTACAGGTATTTCAGAGCTGAAATTGTGAATCTGAAATGGGGCAGCAGGATGAGAATAACATTTGGTGTTAACAAGTCAATTAAGTGATGTTATCAAGTAATGTTGTTCATCTGACACCTTTGTATTCTGTGTTCTCATGTGCCTTCCCCATCTATCACCTAGAACTGTAACTGTCACACAAGTTGTTCATATTTTTTAAATCTCTAAATGTTTGCGGGATAATTTTTAAGTAGCAAGTATAAAGGTTAATGTGATCAAATCTTGTCTGGCTGTGCGTGTCTTGCACTGCCTTATGCACCTTGACATTATGGTGAGGTTGCAATACTACCAGTGATAATTACAGCATAATTGCAGAGGGGCATACCAAAAATTTTTGACTCAAAGCCCACATAAACCAAGAGCCCATATGGCTCCATACAGGGAAAGTTCTCTACTTAATTCTTGGGATAGCCTTAGTTATTTCTGACGCTATGTCATAAACATCTACAGAGTTCAGATTTCTGTTTATGGTCTTCTGACTGTATTATTTCAGAAAATAAGAACTTAAAGATAATTTAACTTAAAATATATTAACAAATTCCATGGTCTGATTTCTTTAAATATTTACTGGCAGTTGGTTTTGTTTGACTGCATGTGGAGAAGGTGCATCATGAGCAGACTTGTGTTTGGGAGGTAGGGTGCGTGTGGTTTGTTTCGGTTTGGAATTTTTAGGGTTTGTTTTTTTTTTTTAATTAAACACCTTTGACACTTTAAAAATGTTTACAGTTACAAATTACACAGTAGCCTGCTTATCAGAGGTAATTCTTTCAAACTTCTTTGGGACCCTCAGTAAAGATGGAGGTTGGATGTGTCTGTTGTGTGTATACTTTGCTTAAAAATAAATGGAAGTAAATTCTTTTACAGGCACTTTAAATTATACTTAACTGCAACTGCTGAACACTTTTCAGAAAAATTTCAAGCATTCATTGTGGATGGTGAAGGCAAGGAAAGGGAGTATCGTGTTCAATGGCAAGACTTTTTCACCGGACATGTTGTTGGTTAGTATGGACTGTGTGTCAGTGCAGAGAAAGCACAGCTTTGCATGAGTATCTTGGCTAAAGTAAATGGTATCTTGTGCTCATTTTCATCAGATATGGTTAGGATGAACAAGTAAACTTAATTCTCTTGCCTCTCAGGTTTTCTGGTTTTGTTTTTGTGGAGTTTTTGTGGTGGGGTTTGGGGGTTTTAGGTTTAGTTTTTGGTGGGTTTTTTGAGTTATTACTCCAAGGTTCTAAGATGGGACTCTTCTGTTTAGTTTGGCTGAACACAAAGGCATAATTTTCTCAAGCAGCAGCTTGTGATTTTTTTTTTTTTTTTAAATGATGATGATAGCTTTAATCCAGCCGCAATGGAGGACTTGAATGTTCCTTGTCCCAGAACACAAAGTGCAGATAGTGGTGATGCAGTGTTGCCCAGATTGTTATATTAAATGATTTTAAGACCGTTCTTTGCAGATTACTTGTCTGTAAAGAAAGGGTATTTTGCTCCATTTTAGTCTGGCACTAAAGCTTCTGCTAGATTGTTTTGATTTTTGTCTTTGTGATGTGGTGAAAGTCTTTTCCACTGGAATGCAGGCTGATGCCATGAAACTGCTGTTTGATAGCAGTAAGATGCAAGCTGCTTTTGTTGGCAGAAATATTCTGTGTCACATTACTAATAATCCCTAGAGCCATCTTAAGACTTTCTGCAAAATTATCAATTAAATCTGAGTCTTGATGACTGTGACCACTGGGAAGTTAAGACTGGGGGAGGAGTAGTGCTGGTTCTTTTTTTTTTTTTTTCTTCTTTTTTCTTTAAACTGGACAGTTTTTTCTTTAAACTGTTCTTCAGAGACTGAGGAAGGTTATTTGGCATGAAGTTTAGAAACAACTAAAAAAAACCTAACAGCATCTGTGCATGCAAATAGAGCTGAATTAATTTATTTTTTCCTCGCTTATGTTAAAGGAGAACATAATTCCAAGGTTGTGGCACATATTGGGGATGAAGATTTTACAGTGAGAATCAATACCGATGGAGAAGAATACAATGTAGAGGTATGACTTACTGTTGAAAGCAATATTCAAACAATCGGTTCTTTTCCCTGTGGGTGTTTCTCTTTCTAGTTAGTCATATTGACACCTTTGTAGCTCAAAATAGACTTGGTGGTGTTTCTTTTGGGGTGAGTAGGGAGGAGGGAGAGAAGCATGAAACCAATTTGACTTTTGCAAGTGTTGAGTTGTATTCGTGAGTGACATTCTCTGACATTTGCATGTTTTAGATACATCAGGGAGAAGGTATGTTTGAAACGGGGAGAGTAATTAGTGGTGATCATGTCCTCTAGAATAACTGTGCATCCTTCTGAGCAGAGTTGAGGTCTGAGCTTTCTAAAATATTGGCTTTGTTATGTCTTGGAGTTTTTCCCATTCTTAGAGCTTTATTTGACAATCTGGAATTTTTCCCTGCTCCCTTGTCTCTGTTTCTCACCATTGTCATTGCTTGTGTTATTTGAAACTATTGGTTTAAAAACCCTATTCAACAAACATATAATTAGAGACTATCCTAATGAGTTGTCCAGTGCAGTATATTCCCAGACACAAGCTGTATTCGAATGGCTGAATAACAGTAATTATGCCTGAGTGTTATACAGATACTGTAATTGTCTTCAAACCCAAGGATATGCAGAATTATGGGTAAACCTGGGAAGTCCAGTCATGTTGAAGTATGAAATTGTGATTAGAATACCCAAAACACTGTAGCTGTGTTTCACATTAAGAGCACATAGTAGCTGTTTGATTGTGATTTAAACTATTTTTGTGTTTGTAGTTGAGAGTAATATGAGCATGCCCCAGTTCTCTGCACAGGCTGCCCCCTTGCTCCTCACTGACTGTGTCTGAACAGCTAAATAAAGACAGGCAACAGCATGGAGGCTCTGGCTTGCCCATGCTGCCTAGGTGTTAGCATCCGTGCGTCAGCTTTGGCTCCTAGCCAGCCCAGGGTGAGACTATGCCATGTGCAGTGAGAGACGGTGTGTGGTGGAAACCATTCTCAAAAGGCAGCATGGACAAAGTTGGTCTCCCATTGCCTGTCTTTGCTTGGTCCTCCTGTACCGTTGGGAAAGGCTGCAGACCTTGGTATAAACCCCTGGTGCCCTCACACCTTGCATTAGGTTGCAAGATATGTGCCTCAGTTTTACACTGCAAACACACGGCTGCTGGGCCAGCACAGCCTTTGCCTTTCAGGACCTTTCTGCTGTGAACTGAAAGCACAGTATGCTAAATAATAGTTGTCTGAAGTTGAAAGAGCACTGTCTAAGGGCCAGGGGAGATCCAGACCCAGGTGCTCTGCATTGTGGACGTGAGCAGTCTGTGCTACTTGGCCTTGCCCAAAGAACAGACCCTGTCTGTGTTGGTTTTGGTGGTGCTGCTGTAGCTGATTTTGTACAGGTAATAATAGGTACATGGTGTTTAAAAAAAAAAAAAAAAAAAAAGATGGTTAGTATGCATCTGCTGTGGGAATTAGTGTCTTATGTTGGGATTTCATGATTTTCTTGTTTTCTTTGGTTTTGGAGAAATTTCGCACTTGTGACTTGGGTAGCTATTGAACATTGAAGAGCCTGCTTGCTATGAAGAGTGTGTTCTGCTGTGCTTAGATATTCTCTGTTATCTGCCAGCTCCTGTGCTTCTGGCCGGTGTGTTTGTTAGCATAGTTTAAGCATCTCCCTGACTCTGCTGGTTTCCGTACTGTTATTGAGGGAGCAGAGGAGTGTGAGATGCCTCCTCAGCTTGCCCGTATTCTGGAGGGGAAGAAAAATTCTGTCTCTTCTACAGCCTTACCAGGATGCTGCCACTGCTCTGTTGAGATGATCTGAGATTTTTGGATGCCTGTGTAGCATAAGAGTTGAGTTCTGTTGGCTTTCTTGGGGATGTAATTTTTATCAGTAAGCTTATTGCTATGGGTGAAATTATTGTAATCCAATTTATTTGTGTGTGTGGAGATTCAATGGTATATGCATCTAATTTTTTACTTATATAGGCTTAGTCTTTGCATTCAAAGTGTTCATAAGTAATTGCATTTCTGTTGTTTTTGTGCTGTCAGCCACTGTGGAGATTTGTAGATAATGTGCAAGATGAAAGACTGCTGGTCTACAGATCTGAAGATATTAAAGATTTCTCAAGATTGCAGTCCCCCAAAGTGTGTGGTTATTTAAAACTGAACGAAGAAGAACTGTTGCCAAAAGGACTGGAAGACAGAGAGCAAAATGAAGGTGAGTGTCCATATGTTGGGAGAGCAGCATCTTTGAAATGAGTGCTTGAATTGTGGCTGTGTAGGCAAGTAAGATGAGAACCTGGGCAATAATGTGTGTTGCTGCTTCTAGTTTAACTCTTAGCTCTTTAAATTCATGGGCTAGGGGGAAAAAAGCAGCACTCTTCGTCATGCCCACTTGCCATCCAAAAAAGCCTTAACAACTGATGGAAGGAAGAAACTGTTGCTCAGGGCATGTTTCTTCTTGGCTTGTTGAAAGCACGTTTGGCCCTACTAGAGTGTAGGCTAAGGAGAGGAAGGTATTTAATCAGGCCTAAGTAGTGTTTGTTGTGATAGCTGGCAGCAATGTAGGCAAACATTAAAACAACTGTATACTTCTGTGCACTGTGCAGCAGGACCTGTTTGTCTTCAGTGGTCATTCTGAGAATACATGTTGAGCTATGGTGGGGCTTTGGAGAGTTTTGTGTCCCTCTTTCCTCTGTCCTCAGCTGTAGCAGCAAAGATGGGGATAATGACTAGAAACAGGAGAAGTAGAGGTGGAGAGGTTTTAAGGCTGAGATGATGACCATAAAAGCTCTGTATGTAAATCCGTTGAATAGCTCAATGTCACTACTATACATTCCTTTCTTTACAATAAGTTTAAGGACTGTTACAAAGACAAAATTCAATAACAATTATTAAAAAAAACACAAACAAACCTCAAACCCAAACATCCCCCTACTCTCCCAAGAAACTCACCCAAACTCATGCTCATGTCTTAAATAAGGATAACAGAAGCTGCAGTGGAGGTTTAATTAAGTGTTTATTTAATTGTATTTGAAATATTCGCATTAGCAAGCATCCATCGGAGGAAAAGAGCTGTTCCAGAGAGCTCTAAAAACACGTGCAAGATGTTGGTAGTGGCAGATCATCGTTTTTTCAAGTATATGGGCCGTGGGGAAGAGAGTACTACTATAAACTATTTGGTAAGTACTCTGTTACAATTAGCTGGAGCACATGGAGGAAAAAAAACAGTGATTCAGTAGTGAAGGCAACATATAGCTTATACTACTTTTCTACAACATATGTATTCACATCATGACTATGTGTGCTTTTTACCTGGAAAAGTGCTAAATCATGCTTCAAAAATATTTTCCAGTGGTGGTATTGTAGTTAAATAGTATTCAAGTTTCATTTATAAGCAAATCCCTTTCCTTTTCCTACTTCTTGTGGCTACGCTATTTTCTGCCTAAGAAATGTTCTTTTACCAGTCAGAGCTTTAGAATCTCCTGGATTTTGAATTTCACTGCAAATGATCCAAGCATCTTTAAAGCTGAAGCATGTTTAAAGCTCCTCTGAGGGGCCAAAGTGACTTGTAAAGTGACTTGGTTTTTTTTCAAATTCTTCTGGGATTCTCTGTCTGGAATGATAAAATTGAAGCAGGTGTGGTAAACAATTTGTTTGGTTGTACATGAGTGTTGTGGTTTAACCCGAGCAGGCAGCTCAGCCCCACCCATGCTTGCTCACTCCTCCTTGGTGGGATGGGTGAGAGAATCGGAAGGATAGAGGTGAGATAACTTGTGGGTTGAGATGAAAACAATTTAATAGGTAAATCAAAAGGTCTGCGCACAAACAAAGCAAAATAAGGAATTAATTCACTGCTTCCCATCAGCAGGCAGGTATTCAGCCATCCACAGGAAAGCAGGGCCCCATCACATTTGCTGGTTACCAAGTAACCCAGCCAAAATCAGTACAATGGGGCTGTCTACCTGACAAGTTTTTGTGAAATAGAATGCCTGCCCACAGCCTTGCAGCAGCAGTGAAGACTATGGGTTTGGTGACTTGAGATAAAAACAATTGAAACCACTTTTGGAGACCTGGTGCTTATCCAGAGTCTCTTTCTGAGCCTGAATCTTTGAAATGCTAATCACTCTGTTCAACCTTTGCTGGCTTTTTGACCTTTCTGTCCCCAGAAATGTTTACATACCCCAGGTAACACAGCCTCAATTCGTGTGTTTGCAGAGATGCTATTATCTCAGCATCTGACATATGGCTCTTCCAGGCTAACCTACTGTTGTGCATCCTGGGTAGATGTGTACTGTAAACAAGACAGTGATTGGAAAACTAAAGCGTAAACTATTGAGGGGCTCTGAATGTCAGTTCCATTCTGAGCAAGTTTGTTTTATATTTGGTAGAAAATGGTTTGTAAGAAGATGAAAACAGCTTGAAAAGGGAGGTATTGATTGTGAACACTGAGGAGAGACTTTGTGGAAACTCGTGCTTGAACCATAATGAGGAAAATAATAGATTTTTGGCTGGGAGAGGGAAGCAAGCCCTAGGGGTCAGTTAAACTAGTTAAGCATCTGCTAAAACAAAGCAGTAAAAAGAACTCCCTCCTCTGCCCTTCCCCTCAAAGAAATGTGGAAAACTAGTGTATGAACAAAGTGTTTCCCAAGATGTCTTGTTCTTAATATTATTGCTATTCTGCTACGCAAAGAAAGTGATAAATGGGAAATTTTGTACTGCTTTTTCATGATGGAAAATTTTCAGGGATATTCGATAATAGTCTCTGGATACAAGTGCTGTTTTTTTTGGATCAGTGAGTAAGTCTGTTATGTTATATGAGGTTCAATTTTAATTCGAAGTGAGTGTTTCTAGGTAAGTATGTTGCAGCTTCTCTGAGTGTCTTGAACTTTATTACATGAAAGCTCAGAACTAAATAACTTGTTTTTCTTTTCTACATAGATTGAATTGATAGACAGAGTAGACGACATTTACCGAAATACTTCCTGGGACAATGGAGCCTTCAATGGGTACGGCATACAGATAGAGCAGGTATCCACTGACCTATGCAGAGGCTTTCTGTTCTAAAGGATAAGAACATGTTTTGGATATCAAGGTTTCTGATTACTTTATCTGGATTAGGGCTATAATCAAATCTTACCTTATTAACTTCTGGCAGGAGCATGCTGAAATAGCATCTTGCCAGAGGTGGTGTTAAATGATTTGACACAGCAAGCCCGTTTTCAGTTCCTCACAGTTTTTGAGACCGAAGTTTTCAAGGAGAATTTTTCTATATTTAACCTCAATTCAAAGGTGGTTTTTTTCCAGAATATGAGCAATTCTTGTTTCTGTCAGATATACTCTTATGCATGTATTTAATGTGTGTGTTTATGACTAATATTTAGCTTACAAAGCATGAGTGGGCCCCAAACACAGATGGAAAAAAACACAAATCCTGCCTGAAGAGCTTTAATAAACCCCCCCTTAGACATAATGGTATCATAGTGTAGAGGCTGGTGTAGAGTGGACACAGGGGATGTAATGACTACAGTTTATATGATGGCTCCTGAAAGTTAGTGCACAGAAATCTGGAAAAGGGCATTAAATGAAGAGGAATCCTTTGGCTCAGTACTGCAAGAGCTGTGATGTGGAATATCGGGGACTCATGGTACAGGCTAGCTGCCCCTTTTTTGGGAAAAGGTCTGCAGGAACAAGGAAGGAGTTTATTTGGGATGGAGAGGGAAAGAACATGATGCACTAATTCTAGGTTAGTGGGAAAGTAGCAATCCTTTAAAATATGTTTTGGTTATCTAGAATTCTGAAATGGTTTGGGGTTATTTATACTAGATGTAAATCTGGGTTGGATATGGGTGGTCTTTTTTGATAGAAGAAGATGCATCTGAAAGCCGAATGTTACAGTGCAATCAGTTGATGTTGCTCTATAAAATGACTCGTGTAGCATGATGTAGTCAGTGTATCTTAAATAGCAGAGGCTGAAAAGTTAATATTGGAACCATGCTGAGTCTGAATTTTTCTTCTTGCAGATCTATTGAGACATTTAAGATTACATTGAAAGCTTTTCTGTAGCTGTAAAATTGATCAAAATTCCTCTACATTGTTGTTGCCCTTTTTGAAATGTAGATTATTATCCACAATGAGCCAAATCTTGTAAAACCTGGAGAAAAGCATTACAATATGGCAAAAAGTTACCCAGATGATAAGAAAGATGCCTGGGATGTGAAAATGCTGCTAGAGGTAGGTTGTAACCCTTGAAAAATTGTGTCACTTAAAGAGAATTACTCATTCATACAGTTGCTCTGTAGTAACAGATGAAACTCCTCTACTTCCTTTGCATGACGTGTAGATGTTACACAAAGTCAAACTAGCTGATGTTCTCCATAGCCCATGGTAAAGGGCTCCATTGCCTAATTATGGAGCACACACCAATTAGAATTATTAATATGTGGCTTGTGTCAGAAGGGCAGTCCTGACACGTCTGGCCCTGAGACTGGCTGCCTTGTGACCTTCATCAAATTATTGTACTTAGTTTTCCCCCCTCTGTGAAAAGGGGAAATGAATAGACAAATTATGCAAATTAATGTGTACAATGTACTTGGGTATTCATTTAATTTCCTACAGCTCTGTAGGACAGCTAAACAGCTGCTTTTTTCTGACGTAACCAGATCTAGAAGATGCTTGTCTGGCTCATAAGATAGGTGTTCTTATCTGTAGACTTCTAATATGCACTTTGTCTTACAGATTTGACTTTTTTTTTCTTTAAAGCAATTTAGCTTTGATATTGCTGAGAAAGCAGCTCATGTGTGCCTTGCTCATCTCTTCACGTATCAAGATTTTGACATGGGAACGCTTGGACTGGCTTATGTTGGCTCTCCCAGACCTAACAGCCATGGTGGCATTTGTCCTAAAGGCAAGGCTTCTTCTTCTTCTTTTGTCCCAGTGGTGGGTTGAAAGCTAGTTTCTGTTACTTGTGTTTAATCCTCTTCTCCAGCTTTCATGGAGCATAGTATGTTAATTGTCCAGAGTCTAGTTGTTGGTTTTTGGATAAAATAGATGGCCATTTTCTTGGCTGGAGAAGGAAAAAGAAGGGAGGGAAGGATAAAAGTCATTAAGCTGGTGTGAACAAGCTGGCTAGAACAAACCCTAGACTAAGAGCTGCTTTGTGTGGGTGCATTTTGCAGTGCTTCTGGAATGGCAGATGCTGTTGTCTTGGAAATTTCTTACATTTTCCCATTTACCGCAATGCATAAGCTGTTTGTGCTGTGCTTGAAAGATTCCCCACTCCAAAAACTGGCAAGAGTCAGGGTCTCACTGATGAGCCTGTGAGAACAGTAAAGCTGTTTATTTCCCCAAACAAGGATTCCTCTCTTCCAAAAAAACCCTGAAAGCCAAGAAAAAAAATTTTGCTTGTTTCTTTCTCACTTTTATAGCTTATTATAGCCAAATTGCTAAGAAGGACATCTATCTGAACAGTGGCTTAACCAGCACCAAGAACTATGGGAAGACCATCCTCACAAAGGTAGGAAAATATCCTCCTCTGCAGAGCGTGAATGTTTGGCGTACGTGTGTGTTGGTGATGTGTGCCATGGGATTGTGACAAGCTTCCTCACTCTCTGAGACAAGCTGCTGGCTTTCTGATTGAGGCAGACCCCTGGGGTCAAGGATGTAGGTCACAAAACCAAAATCATCGGTTTTGTTCTTGCTGACGAGGGAAGACAGGACTGAATGGAATTGAAGACTGAATTCACTGCAGAACAGGAATGAGGAGATGTAGCCAGTGTCTAATAGGAACTGTAGTTGTTCAGATATAAACAGGATTTTGATATCTAAAGATTAATTTAAATGTATTTTGCTTTAAAACAAACAAACAAAACCAAAAACCCAACGAACAAATCAAAACCAAGCCCTCAAACAGAGCAAGCAGTATTATACAATGCATAGCCTTACAGTAAGAACAAAATTAGTCTGCTGACTCAGATAAGGAAAAACTTACGTGTTTGCTATTCTGTATACCCACAACATGCAGATGGACGATTGCATCCACTTGGTCTGTTCCAGTTGCAAGGTAAAGCAATGAAAGTAGTGCAGGCAGAGGTGGGAAGTTTAGTTTGGGCCTTTTAATAAAATTCCTCTACCTGATTTTTGTATGTGTCCTGAACAAGTAGAGCAGAGAACAGTGTAATAGACAGGGCTTATTAGTGCTAATACTAAGCCTAATATAAATTGATGCTGTCTGGATTTTTGTTTTTTTTCATACTTCATAAGACAGTAAATACATAAAGGCCTGAATATGAGCTTTGTCTCACTTGTAAAGATACCAGAGCAGTGCCTGTGTTTGCATCTACCAAATCTTTGCAGTTGGGCATATTTCTCTTTTGCTGACTTCTGCTGACTTCTCAGCTGTGCTTTTCTGTAGCCTGATTATAAAGGGAATTCATAATTGATGTGTGGGCTAAAACTTGGCACAGAAGCTGTCAAGAAGCTAGGAAAAAGAAGACAGTGAAGCTTTGTGTGAGAGGGAGGTTGACGAAGAGCTCTAGCCATTGCCGTGCTATTTGCGTTTGTTGTTCAGTCTCCAAGCTGGAGTTCTGCCTTGGATTACAAAGGCTATTGAGTTTGCTGTCTTCCCAGTGGCAGGCACAAAGCTTGCGATGAGGTGGTGGGAGCATTACAGATTGGTTTCACAGGGAAAGTGCTGCATGGTGTCCACTTGGGTTTAAAAAAAGAAAAAACCTGCTTAAAACCCTTCCCGAAGTTAAATGCAATGAAGCACAGGAGTGATCTCTGAGCAGCTCCCCTGTCTCTGGCTCTCGCATTAGCTGTGCTTACACTGGTACTGGTGCTGCTGATTGCAATGCTTGGCCCTTCCTGTGCCTGCACAGCAGCAGCAATGATGGTTAGCTCTTCAAACTTGCTTTTCTCCCTTGTGGTTAACTTTTATTTCTGTGCTAGTTTTATTTGTGGTTGTCACCTTGTGAGCTTGATACTATCAAGGCACTGCAGGAAGGCAGACAGTGAGGCAGAGCTGGTTTGGGATCCTCAGCAAAGGGAGTCCTGTCTTGCATAAATGATGTTGGAAATCCATCCCTGTTAGGCCACATTTGTAGATGGCTTTCCCAGTCATCATGCAATAGAAGAGCTTATTCAGCACTCCTCATGTCATCCATTTAGAAGAAAAAATTCTAATGGCAAGATACGTTAAGCAAGAGATTGACTAATCATAGTAGCTGGTGTTTGTTTCGATTGTTTTTTTTTTTGTTTCAACTTCTTATGCCTTCCAGCTATTTAAAAGCCAATTTTGATTTTGTAAGTATTTGCATTGCATTGAAAATTAGATTGAATCAGTATTCTAGGACATCATTTTGCCTTTAACAGTGGGTTAGTATTCAAAACTAGTGCTGGAACTTGCCTTTGGAAATGTGCTGTAATTTTACTTGTCTTTAGTTGCCCACGTCAGAAAAAAAATATTCACAGGGAAATAATTTTCTGTCTCAATGTATCTTAGAATTGCTGGTGGCCTGGAAGTAGCTGAGATCTTCTGTCATGTCCTACTCAGACTAATTTTTTTCAGCGTTGCTTTTTTCATGTTCAAAAAAGGAGGCTGACCTGGTTACGACGCATGAACTCGGACATAACTTTGGAGCAGAGCATGATCCCGATAGTCTGCCCGAATGTGCCCCCACTGAAGACCAGGGAGGGAAATACGTTATGTATCCAATTGCCGTCAGTGGAGATCATGAAAACAATAAGGTACAGTTGCATAGTTTTGCTTCCACGTACAAGTTTATGCTGTGGTCAATGACCCTTTGCATGGAAAGTCCATTTAGTTAATGATTCCTGTAGCTTGAAACCATCAGGAATGTAATGGATTATCCATAAGAAGAAAACATACTTGCATGCTGTTGGGTTCTCTGCAAGATAATCTCATTTTTGGATTCTGAGTTTCACTGGAGCTCATAGCATGCTCAGGTGCTTTTTTAATTAGTTGTCTGTAATTAGCTGTGGCTGCATGCTCCTAAAAGCAAATCATCAGCAGAAGTCAAATACAGGACCTTCAGTACCAAATAGCATTTGGGTGGTCCATAGCTATTATTGTTGGAGAGAGACTGCCAGATGCCACAGCCATGATGCTCCCCGGTCTCAGAAGCTTGCACTGGCAGTGTGGACTTGGCATTGTGCCTGTTCTACAGATGAGAAATGGAGATTATCAAGGGAGTGATTAGTCGGCAGTCTAGTCTGACTTGTTGTGGTTCACCTCTAGCCCTGCTGCCGAGAGGCAGCACGGTCTCTCCCTGTTGCTACCACTTCTCAGCCCTTCCTGGGGGTGGTTGCTAGAGGTTCTGAAGCTGTGGGAGAGCTGGAGTTGGCTTTCTGACACCGAGCCAGACTGCGTGTGGGTGTCCCTGCATTGTAGGTGGGTGCTGGCCTCTTCTCTAACAAGTGATAGGACAAGAGGAAACAGCCTCTGTGGTTCTCAGTTTTCTTTATGGACCCAACCGTTACTTTCCCATCTTAAAATCTTTCCAAGGTGTCAAACTGGCAGTGTAGAGGGAATCACTGCTTTCTGAGACACCAGAATTTAGGAGGGTCTTTGATGCCACTTGTTAACGGAAAGGTATGCTCACTCATCAGTGCTGCTTTTTCCCCTTGTGACTCTCTAGATGTTCTCAAGCTGCAGCAAAAAATCCATCCATAGGACCATAGAGATCAAGGCCCAGGAGTGCTTCAAAGAGCGCAACAACAAAGTGTGTGGGAACTCCAGGGTGGATGAAGGGGAGGAATGCGATCCTGGCCTCTTGTACCAACAGGCTGATCCCTGCTGCTCTGCAGACTGTAAACTGAAAGATGGTGCCAAGTGCAGGTAAGGGGAAATAAGCTGCCACTTCTCTTAACATGGAAGAGAACGATGGGCTGGGCTGAAAGCTAAAGCCACCTGCAGTGACACAGACCTGTTTGCTGGCTTTAAGGCTAAATGTGTGAGCTGAAGACAATAAAAGATTCCTGAAAGGCTGCTGTGTGCATGCATTGTTTGCATACATTAATTTTTATAGCATTCTGTTGCTTTTCTGAGAAGTGCTAAGAGCTACAACTGTGAAGATTATTATTATTAAGCAAACTCAGGTATTAAAAAATTAATATTAAAAATTAATTGTGCAAACTTGCTGTGCAAATACAATCTTTGCTGGTATTGCAAGGCAGCTTTAAACTGGGGTCACATGCTGGTGTTTTCAAAACTGCTGCAAAATGTGCTTCAGCAGACAACACAGGGACTGCACTGAATGAGTCCTCTTCCTGCTCTTCTTGCTCTTTGGGGTGTTTGTGGCCCTGCTGCAATGCAATATCCAATCTAGTTCTTCGAGAGTTCAGCTCTGCACTGTGTAATAGTAAAGGAGTTGTGCAATCGGCAAGAAATTCCCTCAACTTTAATGAGCGTGTCTGTACTACGGGCCTTCTTGAGTTAGGTGTGAAATACAGAGTAGTAAACCTTCAGGCCAGACAGGGGAAAAATGCAGGGGGAAGGAAACAATGGAAGATCTTGTCCAAAGTTGCACAGCAAGTGACAAGTGGATCCAAGTGCCTTGAATAAATTTAAGGATCTCTGTGTTATCTGTCAATATATTGTACTTTCTACATGCTTTTACCTTTGGTAAATGAAGAGTGAGCGGTTGTGTAGAAATGTAGTTGTGGGAGGGGGCAGAGAGGGCAAGAGTTTTGAATCAGTGAGTCAATCTCCAAGAAGTAAGTGTTGTTTTTTTCCTAAACATCCTTTTCCCCTGGCTTTGTCTTTCTTTTAAAAAAAAATTGCTTGACATTTCTTCCTTTCATTTTGATCTTTCCACAGTGATCGGAACAGTCCCTGCTGTAAAGGCTGCCAGTTTGAAAGTGCACAGAAGAAATGCCAAGAAGCCATAAATGCCACTTGTAAAGGAGAGTCTTTTTGCACTGGTAAGACGTGGATCTGCCCCCTTTACGTCAGCTAGCCAAGCGCTCCAGGCACAGTGTCCTGTTCGATCCGCTTTCAAACTAGTGCCCTTTATTCATCCGGTACATGTAATTTTAGAGACCAGTTAAGCATCACAAAATTGCCCTATAATGATTTCATTGTAGCTCAGGAATCACTTGGTGATATACTGCCCAGAAGAAACATGAAAAATTTTGATTTTTCTTTTCGTTCCTCCCTTCCTTCCTACTCTTAAAAAAAGAAAAAGCAAATCAGGGTGTGTCACTGGGAGGGGACAGGAATGAGCTGAATCTTGCCATAGAAGGGGTGGAATTACTGCAACTTTGTTTCACTTCCCCACTTGTTTACTTCCTCCTCATAATCTCTCCTGGAGGCAAGGAGACACATCAGAGCTGCT
The DNA here is from genome assembly GCA_013400615.1 of Syrrhaptes paradoxus. Taxonomy (NCBI): domain Eukaryota; kingdom Metazoa; phylum Chordata; class Aves; order Pterocliformes; family Pteroclidae; genus Syrrhaptes; species Syrrhaptes paradoxus. Next base: position 364,436 of record VZTO01021038.1, read on the forward strand.
GATGGTGCCTCCAGGGTCTGCTGCCTACGGCTTGGTTGCCAGAGTGCCGCAATGCCCGAGTTGTTGAAAGCCTCCAGAGCTTCTGCTGCCTCTCAGGGTGCTGGCAGGCAGCCTACAGATAAAAGCCAAGAACAAGCTATGGGGGTTCCCCCTGGGATGAGTCTGGATTATCCTTTTTTCTTCTGCACACTTAGCTGCTCTGCTGTTTACTCTAACACAGTCCTTCCACCCTGTTGACCCCCATCTGCAGGGAACAGCAGTGAGTGCCCCCCTCCAGGGAATGCTCCCGATGACACCGTCTGCGTGGACATGGGGAAGTGCAAGGATGGGGAGTGCGTCCCTTTTTGCGAGAGGGAGAAGAACCTCCGGTCGTGTGCATGCAATGGTGGGTGACATGGGACTGACCTCAAATGCGTGCTTCAGCTCTGCTCCCCGGAGAGGCCTGGCCTCACTGTAGGATTGCCTGTGGAGGGCAGAGATTCTGGTTTCTGAAAAAGTTAAAACCGTTGTTTTTTCAGGACTAGTGTTTTCTGTTTGGAAAAGGAATGTAAAGGTCCTCTGGTGGTCTGGGTTTGAAGATATTAAGATGAGACTTATGGTCTGGCACCCAGAAAAAGGAAAGGGCGCTCTCCCCCTCCTCCTCTGCCACAGGCAAACAGGAGGGAAAGTCTGACTGTTCTCTGATTGTAAAGAGATCCCACCCAGCCTCTGGACCAGGCATCTGGCAGAGGAATGGTGGGCTCCAACAAGTGGGTAAAGAAAGATTTCAAAGAGGTTAAAGTGCCTTGAGAACAGAGGATCCCTCAGTCCGGTCCCGTGCTACTGCAAACCTGCCTGTTATATGCTTCTGTCAGTAAGACTGTTTGCTTGGTTTCCATCTCAGCTCTTGAATCTGGTAAAGCAGCTGGGAGCAGGAGGAGAGCTTCACGGCGCAGTGCAGGGAAGTGCTGTGAGCCTCACTGAGATGGAGAGTGTAGCCAAGGAGAAGGGTGCCTAGAGGACCCAAGTCCAAGAAGTATTTAAATTGGTGTCTTGGACACGTTTGGTACCTCTTCACCTGCTTGTTAATTCCTGCAGAGTTGGAGTATCAGTTCGGAGAGCTTGGTCCTACTGTGTCCCCTAAGATGTTGCACAGGGCATCTGTTTGAGTTTCAGGCTTGATCATCAGTGCCTGAAACTGGGCAACTTGCACAGTCCTGCCATCCCCATGGGAAGGCTGGGCAGGCATACAGTCAGCTGGGGACGCGCTGGGTTATGCATTTGCTGGTTTTGGGTTGCAGGTGACTCTTAGTGCTGCTGAGGAATGAGTTTGTTGCTTTATTACAGAAACGGATAATTCCTGCAAGGTGTGCTGCCGGGACGAGCAGGATAGGTGCATACCGTATGTCGATGCTAATGACCAGTTCCTGTTCCTGCGCAAGGGGAAGCCGTGCACCGTGGGCTTCTGTGATACAAATGTAAGTTTTCCCAGATGTCAGAGTGCTGCATGCTCGGCTTCTGTGGCTGGGTGTTTGAGTCCTCTGTGATGAGGACTGTGCTGGTAAAGACAAGACAAAACTTGATGTGCTGCTGAGCGAGGTGACACTGTGTAAGTACCTCTCCACAGGGTAAATATTAAAGAGCATCTGAGGCTACAGATGGAAGTTAGTTCTGCAGAGACCTGTGCAAGGTGAAGCTGTTACCTTCTGCTGTTGCTTAGTGCTCCTTTTGATGCTCAGCTGGCCGGCAGTTTGTGTGAAGGAGGTGAATGAGCACTGCCATAAGCTTGCCTGGGTTTGCAGTGCTTGCAGTTTCAGCTGTTCACATTACCCCAATTAATTTTGACTAAAATAATTTAGGTCAGGGAGCAATCACATGAAAATCCATCTGAAGGGGGTAGTGAGCCTATGGCAGGGAGACTGGTGGGTTGCGGGCCCTCAGTGACTGTTTCTGCGGTACAGCTGCACCGACACTCGCATCACCTGCAGACCCCAATGGTTGAAGCTAAACTGGGCTGGGTGTTGGCAGAAGTGAATTTGGGAGGGCATGCCCCAGCTGTTCCTCTGGCAAAAGGCTCTGGGGAGACCCTATAGCAACCTTCCAGTACTTACTGGGGGCCTACAGGAAAGATGGGGAAACACTCTTTATCAGGGAGTGGAGTGACAGGATGAGGGGTAACAGTTTAAAACTGAAAGAGGGCAGATTTAGATTATGTTTTAGGAAGAAATTTTTCCCTGTGAGGGTGGTGAGGCACTGGAACAGGTTGCCCAGGGAAGCTGTGGATGCCCCATCCTGGAGGTGTTCAAGGCCAGGCTGGATGAGGCTTTGAGCAACCTGGGCTAGTGGAGGGTGTCCCTGCCCATGGCAGGGGGTTGGAACTCAATGATCTTTAAGGTTCCTTCCAACCCAAACCATTCTGTGATTCTGCATGATTCTATGATCTACTGTGTTAAACCAGCACAGTCAGATCAGGGAGTCTCTCTCTGTAACGCTTGGCTTATGAGAGCTGCAGCCTTCTTGGTGGGTAATGGGAACTGAGCCTTCCGGTGTTTAAACCTCTCCAGAAACTTCAGTTTTAGGTGCCCTAAGAGGGGGTGAGGATGGGGCAGTTTTAGCATGTTTCAAACATTAAAACTTTATCTGTTTCAGGCAGCAATAGAATTGAAACTGTTTTGCCAAAAATAAAGGCAGTAAAAATGAACTGCTGCTACTGGCATGAGTGTCAACCTATATTCAGAATGTGAGTCAAGTGCTGCTGTGTCTGTAGTTTTCATTTCATTACTGTCTTTGTATCTTCTTCACTTTCCAAGAAGGCATTAGTTAGTGCTTTGATAGCATATGATTATTTTGTAAATAAGAGTTTACTTTTGCAGGGCAAATGTGAGAAGCAAGTACAGGATGTGATTGAACGATTTTGGGATTTCATAGACCAACTCAGCATCAACACTTTTGGTAAGATACGTTTGGGTTTTTCTGGTTTGTGACATGAACCTCTGAAGCCTCGGAGGGAGTTACCTGTCTGGTTTTATTCACCTGTATGCAAGGGTAGCTAGGAGCTATGTTTCTGATACTTATAAATATATTTTTGCCTAGTTTGATAATATTGATCTTGCCTTTTAAACCTGAAAGGGTGGGGGATTGTTTTGCTTTTTTCCCCTCCATTATTTTGTAGGCATCTTCCAAGCTTGTAAAGGAGATGATAGCTTCTTGTCCAAATACCAAGAAGTAGGTCAATTAGAAAAAAGGAAGTAACAGGCAGTCTTTCTAGAGGCCAGCTAGATTTGGCGTAGTATCCAGTGGGCCTCTCAGTGGGATTTAAATGTCGGCAGACTGGGAAAGGAAAACTTTATTTCTTGTTTAAGAAGACCACTGAGGTCATGTACCTCAAGTTGTGTGCCTGTACTGAGTCACTGCCCAGCGACTGGGCGTGGGCCTCCTTGATCTTGATCCCCACTGTGCAATCCAAGCAGTGTAACCCCCTGGTATCTCACTCTGTTACTGGAACCATACAAAACCCATTAATAAGCCGGTGCTGTGTAATGACTGGGTAACGCCACATGCTCCCAAGTAATGCTGTGCCTACACAGTGTAATTATCTGTGCTTGGGGCTTTCAATCTTTAGTTCTAGGGTCAAAAAATTGTTTCTTAGGTAATTGTTAAAGCTATATATTCAGGTAGAGGCAGTTTGTGTATCTTTGATGTTCAGATGTTTTGTTTGTGGATGCAGGTAGTTATCACTTGACTGTAAAATCAGAATTTGGTAACAGACTCGCAATGTGTCTTGTATAATTGAGAGGGGCAGCTTGGCTAATGCCATATAGCCTGTTCCCAATCAGCTCATGTTAAATGTGACAGCCTGTCAGCATTTCTCATCAGAGAAGAACAAAGGAAAAAACTGTTATTGTTAACATATCAAATACATTTTTCTGAAATGGTATAATGTCTTTTGTCTTTGTACTTCTGTGAGCAATTCTGTGGCTTAGCTGGCATGAGCAGTGGCTGCAGAATGGGGATAGATGTGTATGTTCATCAAACAGTATTTGTAGGTAACTAACAGATGTGAACTGATTTCACAGGGAAGTTCCTGGCAGATAATATAGTGGGCTCTGTGCTTGTCTTCTCCTTACTTTTTTGGATTCCTCTCAGCATCCTTGTGCATTGCGTGGTAAGTAAGCGTATTTGAGATGACTGCTCTGTTGGATTGAGCTGTAAGAGAACACCCTTCATATATGAATGGCAGATGTCTGTGGGAGAAAGCAATGGGAAGATTTTAGCAAACCCCAGGGGGGAATCCAGCCTATGCAAAACTTACTGCTCCTTCAGTGGGCAAAAATCCCGCTAAATGCTGCTGGGCTCTGGCAGACCCAGTGCTCCCATGACTGTTCCCTGGAGCCTTTCCCCATTCTTTCCTCGCCAGATTTTCTTCCTCTGCCTCTCAAGTTCTACCCAAGCATAACTTTGGTAACGTCAATTAGAGTCAAAGTTTTCTAAGCCCCTGCTAAGAAATAAGACATCCACATTTTGTGGGGAGACCCAGAGCCACAAGTGGTCTTGGTTGAGCTTGGGTTGATGAGTAAGGAGAGCTCGCTCGCAGCTACTGAGCGTATGGGCATGTGGTGTGATGGTGACGGCAGTGTGGGGTTAGAGCAGAGGGCTGCTGCCCCCACAAGCCCTCCTGGGATGGATGGGAAGGCATTGGGAGGAAGGGGAAGGGAAAAGAGCCCCATGCACTGCTGTATCCCTGCAAGGAAACAGGGACAGGGACCTTGCAATTGGGAAACTAACTTTCTTACTTTGTGTGCGTGTGTGGTTTGCTTTTGTTTGTTTTTTCAATAGGACAAGAAATTGGACAAACAGTACGAGGAGAACACAAAGTCCCTGTTTTGCCCCAGTGTAAGTTGCTGTCTCAGTATGAATTGGCAGAAAGCTATCCAATGTGTATTAGAAAATCTGAACCTAAGGTGGGTGCAGAGTATTTATCCAAGAAGTGATAATAGACCTGCAGTCCTGTGCCTCATGCTGCAGATGGATGAATCGGTTTGAGGGGAAACTGTTTTCTTGAACAAGCCTGTGTTCAATGTATCAAGCACTGCAGCTTGGTGGCATCACATTCTTCCTTCCTGTAAGAGCCATGCCTTGACCTTTTTGACAAAGCAGCAGTCTTGCAGCTGCCACAGCTCCTGGGACAGGAAGCTGCTCTGATCTGCAGAGCACTGCTTCGTGCAGTAGGCGCCTGTGTACAGCGTCCCCTTGGCACGGGTTATTCGGCAGCTTCAACCACAGACCACTTGTTCCAGCCAAGTCGTGTCAATGAAGCAGGAGGCTCAGGAGGGCAACGCAGCCGAAAAATCTCTGGAAGATGTGTTGTCTTTGCAGAATGGTTGTTTGCAGGAGTCAGCTTCTAGTGTCCAGATGTGCTACAGCCTTGCAGTCGCTTATGGGGGAGCTGGCATCAGGGTGCACAGACCTGTCAGTGACACTTCTCACCTTGTAGATACCCAGTTGTGAGAGGAGAAGGGCAAAAAAGTGCCTAAATTTTAATTACAGTCCAGCACAGGGCACCTTCTGACATAGATTTTTGGGCGTCTCTCATCCAGTGCTTTCATGGCCCAATTCTTATTAATAGCTGAAAGATGCAGTTAAGGAAATGTTTCATAACAGGAGAGGGGAAAAAAAACAACCTTGCAGAGCTCCTGCACAGCCACTGGGGGAAGCACACTGGAGTCAGAGACAGATTGCCATCTGCTCTGATGTAACTGAAGGTCATCTTAGTTCGAGTCCCCCATAGCTGGTCTTGAATGCCATAAGAAAGTCACCTTAGAACTTTATACCTGAATTCAATCCAGAAAATTCTAGAAGGAGCTGTAGCAATAGAGCATGGGTATAATTAATGGGTTCCTTGCACCAGCAGCAGGTTTAACAAACGAGTCTCATGTCTTTTGGATCTGCTGAGGATTGAGCGGTTGAGAAATGCAATGCTGCTAGCAGGTAAACAGCTCTTGGTGTCACCTGGCTTGACCCTGTGTTTCCAGCCTTTGGTTTTGACTAAGCAGTGCTGGGCCCCAGGGAGGTGGGGCTGAGCTGTCAGCTCTGTCCCAGTGAGGTTGTCACCCATGGTGCTTTATATGGAGGAGGAACAAGCAGAGATAAAAGGGCCTTTCTGCCTTTAGTGCTTAGCATAGCTGGATTTCTTCAGGGAAGAAAACAACACAACAAATTACTTTTGCTGGATGTTCTCTTGCTCTTAAGTAACCGTAAATCTACTGTAAAATCCAAGATCAAATTCCTTTTCCAATGCGGTGCAGTGGGTTCAGCCCGACTGGCACAGGGTGGCCTGTGGCAGCACGAGGGCAGTCAGCACATCTCTGCTGGGAGGGAGGGGAGGAAGCAGGAGCCTTCACACTGCTCTGACAAGTGCGGGGGCTCCTCAGAAGGTGCTGATTGCTCTTGCAAACAGTGCAAACTGAACCCTGGACTAGATCCTGGCTGCTTTTCCCAGTGATGTGGCTGCTTGTGTCTTGCAGAATGTGGAGATGCTCAGCAGCCTGGACTCTGCCTCTGTTCGAATCATCAAGCCCTTCCCCGCAGCGCAGTCGACAAGCCGGCACCAGCCGCTGCAGCCCATCACAGCCGTGCCTGCCGTTGCACCAGCAGCGAAACAGGACCACCAAAGAATGGACACGATTCAGGAAGACCCCAGCACCGACTCTCACATTGACGAGGATGGGTTTGAGAAGGACCCTTTCCCAAATAGCAGCTCGGCTGCAAAATCTTTTGAGGACTTGACAGACCATCCTGTCATTAGGAGTGAGAAAGCTTCGTCCTTTAAACTACAGCGCCAGAACCGGGTGGACAGCAAAGAAACAGAATGCTAGTGTCTTGCTGCCTTCTAAATACATGACTTGTGTCTGCAAAATAAGTTCATTTGGATCTAAAACCATTTCATTTATATAAATATAAATATATGTATATATATTTTTGTGAGGGAGTGGGAGAAACAAGGAAGTGACCTACTGCAGATGCTGGTCATGTGTATGACCTTCCTTAAATTACATTTATTAGAGCATTATATCTTTTAAAAAGGAAAATCCAAACTAAAACTAGCTTGTTTTTGAAGCTTTTTGAATTTGTTTTTCTATTTCCTTGACCTTTAACATTTCCTTCAACCTGTGGTGCAAAACCAAATATCCTGCTGGATCTTGGATTGTGTATATTGGCCTTTTCTATAATTTAATGTTTCGTAATCTGACAGCACTGATAGACAAAACTAAGAGGCTTTAAAAAACATAATGAAAACACTGCAGTATGTTCCACGTAGAGTAGATCATTTAGCAGTTTAAGGTACATGTAAGCAAAAGCCTAAACAGATGCTTTGAGAACAGAATGAGAGTAATGAAACAGCTAAAGATATAGTCTCACAGCATTCAGTGAAGATGTGTAATTGGAATCGAGAAGCTCAAGATATACAGCTTCTAAAGAAATAAAAATAGAAGGGTCATGCAGAGGCTGTTAAACCTTACACAATGCATGGAAATGCTCCTCCAGTGTGAAACGTCTTTAGTGCTGAGGTTCTCTTGTCTTCATGTTTCTGCAGAGAAAGGCTTTTGTTAGGAGTTTCCCACTCTGCTCATGGGTCACAGGTGTGTGGCAGGAGAAAGAGGTGGAGAAATCATTTAAGCAGATAAGGACCATTTTAACCAGCTGCTTACACCAGTTGTTTCAGTGCAGAGTTGTTTCTCCAAATGATATTTTTAAGTAGGCAACACTATTACTGAGATGTACGAAGAGCTGAACCTCAGTTTTCAGGGTCTTTGTGGCCTTTGGAAGCTCTTTCTACATAAATAAATGGGGGGGGGGAAATCACTCCATTACAGTGGGGGGCATTTGTTTAAAAGTAATTGTGAATTTAATCAAAAGAATAAATAAACCTTTGTTAAACTTACAGGGAAAATAGAAGGAGGAGACTTCATGAATTCAGATTCCCACAAGGTAGTACAATGTGATGTTAAAAGTGGGTAATTTAGTGGTGTCCTCTAATTTGATACACCTGGAGACCTGTAAGGTGAGCTGGCAGTGGTACACGAGCATTGTTTTAGCTTCATAGCAGATGTACTGACACAGTGGAGTCACAGAGCGACTGTCGTGAGAGTAAAGCAGCATCTTAATTCCGCATCTGTTTTCTTCCATAATAATCTGTTGATAAAACTGACATAAAACATGACCAATGGTAAAACTATTTTAACTGTTACAAGCACTCAGCCACAGGGGAACCGCAGCTGCGGAAAGCCTTTGAATGTGAGGGAAAGGAACCAAACCTGTGCCGAAAGGGTTGTGGGAGTATTGCCCTCTCAGTACTTGAACGTGTGCCTTATGGTATTCCTATCTGACTAGCTATTGTGTTTTATATACTGGTTTTGAACTTTTTTGTTTGTTTTGTTGTTGTTGTTGTTTGGGTTTTCTTTTTTTGTGTGAGGAGTTAATTTAATTCCCAATATAATAAAAGCTTTTTATAGTAAAAAAAAGTTATAGAGGAGTTGTTTCTGTGCAGTCCTTCATTCGTTAAAAGTCTGTCATGCAGCCAGAGTTGAGCCAGTTCTTTCTCACTGCTCCCCTCTGAAAGAGGTCTGCGCTGTTTCCAGTGGGGATGGAGTCGGTCTCAGCAGGTGTCCTGGGGATTATCATAGAATCATAGAATTGTTTAGGTTGGAAAAAGCTTTGAGATCATCCTAGGGCTTGCTACTTGGGAGGAGAGACTGACACCCATCTGGCTACAGCCTCCTTTCAGGCAGTGGTAGAGAGTGACAAGGTCTCTCCTCAGCCTCCTTTTCTCCAAGCTGAACAACCCCAGTTCCCTCAGCTTCTCCTCCTTGGACCTGGGCTCTAGATGGTCAGTCCTGACAGTGAAATTCATATTTAAGGTATGGGTGCATGCTCAAATGCAAATGTGTAAGTACATGTTTACATTAAGGTCATTACTTCCCAAATGAAAACCAGACAGGGGCAGGTGCTGGGGAGCATGAAAATAGAGGGTTGGAGCAGACCTCGGCAATCACAGAATCTGCCCCTGAATCCCAGAAACTCTGACATCTGTACGTGCGCAGTTTGTTCATAACATCAAACACAGGAACATCCACAACGTCCCCTGTAAGCCCCTTCTGCTGTTGAGCCAGGCTTCGCTGCAAGCACTTACTACAGCGACGGACAGTCCAGTTTAATATTCATAAGTACTTATAAATCAAACCAGCTTCTGCTCTAGCTCCAGGCATATGAGAAATAACTACTTGTGCTCCCGTTTATAAGACTATTACATAGTAGAGGACGGGTCTTGGCCAACTTCTCTGAAGTTACTCAGTGAAGCAAAGGCAGCCTCGTGGCAGTAACAAAGCAGGACCTCTTGATGCTCTCGTCTGTCTCACCCAGTGCATAATAAATACATCACCCAAGGCCTCACTCTTGGCCTCATCTGTTTTGTACCACTGTCGCTGTTTGTTACTACAGCCCAGAATGACATGGCAGTGTTTAGTTGCAGTGCTGTACTCTTTAATCCATTGTCCAGTAGCAGTCTCACTTCTTCTCCTAGCTGGCTGGCTAGCCAATTATTTCCCAAACCCCTTTTAGCTTCCATATTTTTTTGAATTTAATCTAGATTTCAGGCAATTTTTTTCAGTTTGTAGAAGGTAGTTTTGCAGTTTGTGTTCGCTTAGCCAAAAACTATACAGTACTCATCTGTTACATCAATCGTTAAATTATGGATGAAGGTCAAAGCCCACTTGAAATGTCTCCTTAACTTGATGGCAGATTACATGACACAGCTTTGTAAGCAGAGATGCAGACCCCTTCTAGTACGTTTTTCAAAATCCAAGCTTCTCAAGATGAGCATGTGCATCACCAGTTTTACACTTCCCAAAACCATGCACTGTTTTGAAATCTGCACCTATAGGCAAGAAACTGCTGCTGGTGCCAGTTAAGTTAAACTTTAAAACCCCTGCAACATAGCACTATCAAAGTCCTTGCTAGAGCTCAGATAACTGCTTTTACTGCTGTATTATAACCAAATAAATTAATCTGGACTGACACCAATGGCTCTTGACCAACTCCACGCTGCTGCCTGTTACCAGCTCGTAGGTGTTTAAAGCCAGCAGACGGTATTAATCCAGGTGTAGTTCCCAAAGCTCAGCTAGGCTAGGAACTGCTCAGGGCAGACTCTGTCCCTTGGCCACAGAGCAGCGAGAGTCTCGTTTTCCTCCAAGTCTTCCAAGGAAAGAGGAGCTCATCCCCACAGATGTTCAAACTACCGTCACAAGCAGCACGCGGACAGAACACCCCTGAGTGGGCTCATCTTTATTCTCCCACAGACCAAGAGAAGGGGACATGGAAGAGTGTTGACAGGGGACTCCCCGCTACCTGTTGCCCAATGTTTGGTGTCGGTTGCTGGATACTGGCTGTCCGCAAACAGGCCGGCTTTGTCAGGCTTGGCTGCTTTGTGTCCTTACCGCAGGGGATCTCAGAGAAGACTGGCCTCAGGGTTCGTATGGTCCACGTCACGCCAATAAGGAAGAAGTGAAGGAAGAGCAGACAGTTTTTTTTCCAGGAGTGACCAAAGTTGTCCTGATAGAAAGGTGTTGCCTTTTCTTGATAAATGAAGACCATCAGACAAATAGGAAGAGAAGTCCTACCAAGAAGGTTAAAACCATGTGTTAATGTATTTGCTAGTTCCAAATACAAGCTCTTTGGGTAATTTTTCAGTAAGTTCATTCTTCCAAGCCAGCTGGTATATATACTGGTTTTATTTTTCACCATTTGTATTAAAATATTAAGAGAATGTTCTGAGCTGAAGTTACTGCTATTCATCAGGAAAAGATTGTGGGATTAGGTGATGCAATCAAAGTACTGAGTCTACTCCACCACTGAACAGTATTACAGCACCAGGGAGTGCAGGAGAGAGAAAAGGTTCAGTGTCCAAACTGGAGTTATCTGCTTACGGGAAAAGTTTGCAATCTGTCACATGTCAGAGTTTGGATATTTGGTCAGAAGCATCAGCAAGGTACCCCTGCAGCCTGATCTAACTGCAAAGTGAGCCCAGCGCTGGGCAGTGGGTTGGACTAGGTGCCTCCAGAGGCCCTTTCTAGCCTAAAAACTGTTCCACGATTCCAAGTCCAAGGAAAAGGTTATTTACGTGTAAGGCACCCAGGGGACATTTGCTAACCAAATATAATGTAGTATTTTTTCCTTCCCCAAAATACAATTTGGATATATTTTGTATCATGTCAGTGATAATGCAGCAATACCGGTTCCTCTGTGCTAAATTATGCATGTGACAATTCATGACACTTTCAGAGTCTTTCTCATGACATCATACCTGATTTTTTTGCATCAGCGTCCACAGGTCGACTACATCTGTCCCACAGTCCCGAGCTACCTGAACACAAGCCTGGGCATATTCCCCCGTAGTGGCATTGAGGCGATTTAATTTGTCACCTATCAATCAGAAACAAAGAAAAGATTATCAATCATGACTTATACAGCTTGATTTCAGTCACCTGTGGTACATGACACCCAGCAGACATAACCGATCACAAGCTAAATCCAAAGCCCCTTGATTTAAGTGTCTGCAAGCTACAGCACATTTAGTCTCTTTCAGTGCACCTTTCGTTTTTGAGGCATTTGAAAACATGTTTCCTGTTAACAGATGTGTAACAGGTGAGAGAGAGGCAACAGCAACAAGCACACCCCATAATGCTTATTTCTGTGCAGCTCACAGCAGCTCAGCTGCTTCTGGCAAGCTTCAGGTGGGATCAGTGTATAGATTTAAAACTCTTCATACAGCTGGTACTAGCATGTAGAATAGAATTAAGTAAATATAAATCTATTTACAAGCTGCTTTCTGCTTCCTGGGTGACGTCCAGCATTTAACACCTCCTTGCAGTAGTCTCCTCGTTGTAACATGCTGGTGAACCCAGGGTACATTTAGGTAGAAAGCTTTAGTAACACTTGTGACTGCTACATTTCTGCTCTCAGTGACACTACAAGCTGGACATTCAGTACATGCTCAGTGGCAGCTGCTGTAAGAGAGCAATTTTGCATGAACCACACTGAAATTTTGCAGTGGCAGGACATTATTGAATTACAATGTTTGGTTTTTTTAATGGGAACTATAATGCATCAACTCCCTTGCATCTGATGCATCTGATGATTTCCATTTCTTCACACTGCCACCTCTTTCCTCCCATCATTTCTTTTTATCATAAAAATATCCTCATCAGCCCCACCAGTCCTTCCCTACCATGGCACATTTCCTGACTCTTGCTTTCTTCAACTTTCTTCCTGGCTGAACTCTCCCTTAGGCTGAGGGGCCCTCCAGCTCATTCAGCCCCCACCACCCGGAGCTCCCTTTGTTGCCAAGTTCCCTGTACCGATCACACCCTCACCTCGCCAGGCAAGGTCCTGCGGTCCGCTCTCGTTCTCTTCCTATGACTTCTAATCTAGCAGAGTTGGCAATTTCCTATTCTCCCTTTGCCTTTCCTTTCATCATTAGGGTTACTTCTTGACTGTTCCATCTCCTCTTCCACTCGGGAAGCACACTCACAGGCCCGCTCTCCACGTGCAGCTCTGCAGGACACGCGCTGGGTCTACAAGCTCCGAGCAGCAGCCAAAGGAAGCTCAGGGAACACTGGGGTCTCCTGAGGGACCAAGGAGGCAACCTAGTGATTTATCCCGACCTGCACGTAGCCACGCAGCTTGGGAAGGAGGGCAGCCAACAGTGGCGAGCAATGGGTCAGGGGATGCTCAGAGATGCCAGATACATCTGGGTAGAGGAGACTGACCTGAAGGAGCTGCCTGTTGCATGGGTGAGGTCAATGCCGACCACCCACAAAAATTCATGGCTAACAGGAGACCCACGGTGACTCATGCTTAAGGCGAGAAAAAGGACCTGGGGAACTGACCATCACTTAACCTCACCTCAGTGCCGGGGAAGACAGTGGGGTTACCTGCTCTTGGAATTCATTTCCAAACACATGAAGGACAAGAAGGAACCATCAACACAAATTTAGCAAAGCCAGATAGTACTTAACCAACCCAATTGCCTTCTGCGATGAAATGATGGCTACGCAGATGACGAAGAGCAGCTCTTGACTTTTTAGTACAGGCTTTGACTCTGTCTTCCACAGCACTCTCCTTTGGAAGCAGAATTTATTTTCACACCTCTTTTCACACCTGGATGAATGTTCCCGTGAACATCACCATCATCCTCATGTTTCACATCTCTCCTTTGCTCTGATATCTAACTGCCAAAACTAGAAATTAGGCAGAACATTTCCCCTGGATACTGGTTGAGGGCAGATGACCTGACATTGCTGCTGACTGCCCACAATACTTTATTTGTGGTCCACGGTCTGACATGACCTCTGTCTTTTGTTCCATCCCTAGACAGTAACCTCTTTTAGACAGATGCTGGCAGATTCAACTCTGTAAATCCAAGTTTCCTCCCTCCCTACCCCATAAAAAGGATAGCTGTAAGATGAAAATGAATTAACAGCATTTTTAAAGTGTTACTTGATAGCTAGGAGCAAATAAGAAGGATTCATGGTGTGCTCACCTCACAGATCTTCCAAAGGATGACACGGGTGCATGTTTTGCAAACTACGGCTGTAGCAGCTTTAGTGGGAGCTGGGCACACACGCCAGGAAAGGCTGCTCTGAGCCTGACCTATCCCTTGTGCCCTAGCCAATGATCTACTACTGTCACGTATCAATACTGGCCATGCCTGATGTTTGATCTGACCTGCTACAGCTGCTACTGTCTTACACCACTGATGAATATTACTCTAGGGCTTTCATTTTCCAACTGAAAAATAAAAACTACCCTGCTGGATGAGACTGAAAGTCCATATAGCCCAAAATCTGTTTTGCACAGTGATCACTGGCACACACCAAAGCCCCTCATGGAAAGCCACGCAATAACATAGTCTAATTTAATGCAGGTTAAACATGAGGTCATCTTCAAAATGCTACCACTTGGATTGAGCGCACAACTCAGGATACACAGTACACCCAAATTTGAGAAGACCTTGCAAATACTAAGGTGACAGCTGTGTTAACCTGAATCTAACTCAAGAATCTTCTATAAATGTGCAAGAACCGGATAAGCTGTCCAAATGGAAAAGAGGACATGCTCTCAGGAGGTATAAACTGACTCTGCTGGAGTCAGTGGGATTATGGCAATTTCCACCGTCTGAGTAACACAAAGTAAGCAGTGCTGTTATGTTTCCATTTTTAGAGTTAGCTTGAACAACATAATGAGGAATCATTTAATCACTTTTTGCTTCTTTTTCAGGTACTTTTATTAGCATCCTTATTATATTATATTCTCTGGTTGTTTTTTTTTTTAATTTAAAATAAACCTGGCTAGGATATTACTGCTTATCCAAACAGCTGTGAAATATGATGTAACTATCATAAAATTTTCTATGGCACACAATGCCAGAGTTTCTTCCATTATTCACATTCTGGAAGCTGCTAGGACATGACGTAGTCTGCCCAGGACATCTCAGCAACACCTATGTTCTCAAAGGGCACTTCTGTCGGTTTTATGCATGAACAGATCAATCAGCATTTTTGAAAGGATGTTACTAATTAGTTGGTAGTTACTCCACGAGCTTACCCAAAAGCTATTTAGCAAAAGAGCTAGCAGTCCTTTTCCATCAGTTCAAAGAACACAGCTGCAGTCTGGCACAAGCACAAAGCTAATAATCTGTCAGCCTGGGATCAGTAACTTCTGCTGGTAAAATACTGAAATTCTGCCCATCCATGCCATTCTTTTACCTTTGGCAAGACACTCCTTTTCCCAAGCTGATTCCTGAAGAGGCGGTGGTGTTATCAAAATAATCCTATCTTCTGTAATGTCTACTGACTTCAGATACTGTATCATGCTCTTTAAATTCGCAGCATATTCCTCCAAAGGAACGTGTTGCTTAGGGTTCAGATCTGTTAGGGGATGGAGCACATGCATTAGTGATGTTACACTGGTTACGGATTTCTTACACAACACAATATGTTTTTCACAGCACCTGAACGTGTGCACTCATTTTCAGTAAGCAGTTCACCTCAACCATTGATTCGGAAGGTGTGGCAGGAAAATGCCGTTCCTCAATATCCAAAGCAGACAAATCAAGAGTTTAAACACAGCACTTACAACTAAACAAATAAGGCACAGAGGAAAAAAAATCACCTTTTTTAAAAGATGCTTTTTCTTACAACTCTGTATCATCGTATGAGATCAGATATCACCTCAAACCTCACCTGAAACAAAAACTAAGATCTTTAACTCTCTTGGATGCACAGAAAATTGTGGAAATTCCTATGGACATACAGTCAGTCCTTCATGCACTGATGCTGTCATTTTGATTAGACTAGCTCTGCGTGCTGCTATGCTTATCTTAAAGAGAATCCAAATGCTACCTTCCCTCATTTCCTCAACCCACCTGCCAAGAACTCATCAGACCACTTTAAAGGTGGAAAAATCAGCTAGATACCCAACATCAATTTTAGGTGATGAATATACGACTAATTCTTGAGCACCCTGAAATTTACTTTTAATATTAGAACTTGGTGAGAGGGAGAGAAATAGAAGGCACTACATGGTTTAAATACAAATAAAATAATTGAAAACAATCCACTGTAAAAATGAATAAAGGACAACTGCTTCATAGAGAAGCAGCAGAAAAAGTCTGTGTAACATTCTGCCTTTTCTGCTAAACTGCAAAACTGTCTTAAGAGAACAGGTCACAGAAAAAAAAGAAAACTACTGTACCTTTCAAAGCACTGTCATTAGCTCCAAAGAAAATAGTAACTGCAACAGTACTCTCAGCACCAGCACTTTTACTGATCAGTCTTGGAAGGAGCAGTTTAGCCCATCTGGTGTTGTACCCCGAGAGCCCACGGTTCACAACATCGCATTTTCTGAAACAGAGACACATATCAAAAAGAACATCTCTCCTCTGTCCACCAGAACAAAACTTGGGAAGTTTTGAACCATTCTGTCAGGATATCTCTCTCCATCCCTCTCAGCAGCAATGAGATGTCACAGGAGTTTTCAGTGTTTTGAAAGTGCACGCATAGATTGCATGTGTAGTATTTACCCGTCACTTAAACTATGAAACTACAACAACAATCCTGACAATCACTAAGGATTTTTTTCTTTCCACTCAAGCTTTGACTGGAAAGAAACACCCAGTGAACATTTCCACCTGTATTGGGCAGGTTACCACTAAGGCAGTTCCACTCGCATGAATAAAAAAATGCTAATAAATAAATATACGTTAAATACTAACTCGTGATGGTTTTCTTTTAGAAAAGCTGCACATCCTGCATGCTAAAAATTACGTTTGAAATTTAAGCTCTTACCTGACCAGTCTCTCCGCAAGGGATGCCCCCCAGCCATTCTCCTGGAAGGAGAACTGAAAGCAAGGAACAGGGTTAGACCATCACCGGAAAAACTCACCCCCCAGCAGGTCAATCTCACCACCGGCACCTTCCCTCCTGAAAAGCTTTTTGTGCATGGCCTCTGACACTGCTACAGCAGCACCTCCTCCCTCCCAGCCTGCCCTGTCCCGCAGAGGCCAAACAGCCCAGGTCTTACCTAGACACACGGCTGGCATCAGAGGCAACATGGGACCATACCTACAGAGGGACAGACCCTGTGATCCTTTCATAATCAAAACTGATGGCTTTCATTTGGGCTGGTTGGGCTTCCCCATCCACCTTCATTTCCTACTTTATTTCTAAGATCCTTTCACTGTATCTTCATTCTGGAGAGCACCTCCCAAAAATCCTCTCTCCACGAGCTGCTTCAGAGAGCAGTTCGATACCTGCCTCTTCTAGTAGTGGAAAAATTAACCCCTTCTCCTTATTCCCACCGCTGCAGCATCCTCCTTGTTACAATGCTCCGCCTGCTTACAGAGCTGCACAGTGAGCTGGTTTAGACAACTAAGCTCCCACTAAAGACAACCTTTGTCTTAAAGTCTCTTTTCATCCCAGCAGCCCTGTGACCCACTCCACCATGCACTAGCAGGCAGGCACCCAAAACGAACACTGAAAAGCTGGTACTGCCTCAAATGAGAAGTTCACCAAGCCATGGTTTAATCACGTCAACACAGAATGTGTCTCCAGGGTGTGGGGTGTGTGTCCTTGCTGCAGGGAGCAACATGGAGGGGCTGCACCAGGAGCTGGGCACTGGAACAGGGATGGGGTGGATGGGAGCAGTGCAGACAATAGGTTGTCCTTCCCATCTGGAAAACACTGCCACCAAAATACTTGAAGCTACACTTCTACCAAATCATGCTTCTAACCCAGGAACTTCACAAATCTCTGTGAAAAGGCTCTAAATCTCATAAAAGCCTGTCAGGTGTGAAAGCTCCAGGATCACTCTCATGGGAGATCCAACAGGGACATGACTATGCCGGGCCATGCTCCCATTTCACTGGTCTCCTTCCCGCCTCATGGTGCCAGGATGATCCACACCAACTTGCCTCTGTCAAACAGGTTTATACAGCAGTCCCAAGGGGATGGCTTGTCCTGCTTGCCTGACAGCAGGCTGCCAGAGTGGTTGGCAGAGCAAGGAAGGCAGCTCACGGGGGTCTGTCACCAAGACTCCCCCCTCTACTCCGCTCTTGTTAGACCCCCACCTCGCATCCTGCATCCAACTTGGGGGTAGGAGGACATGGACCCGTTGGAGCGGGTCTAGAGGGAGGGTCACGAAGATGGTCAGAGGGCTGGAGCACCTCCTGTACGAGGACAGGCTGAGAGAGTTGGGGTTGTTCAGCCTGGAGAAGAGAAGGCTCCAGGGAGAGCTTAGAGCAGCCTTCCAGTACCTGAAGGGGCTACAGGAGAGATGGGGAAACACTCTTTACCAGCGAGTGTAGCAAAAGGACAAGGGGTAATGGTTTTAAACTGAAAGAAGGGAGATTTAGATTAGATAGTAGGAAGAAATTTTTCACTGTGAGGGTGGTGAGGCACTGGAACNAGCCGCCGGCTCCTCGTTTTTCTTTAAAAATTAATAATAAGCAAAGCCCTGTGCTTAGCACCGGCACTCGGTCTAACGCCGGGCCGCTGCTGGCGCGGCGTCCAAGCAGATAGATCACGGGCTGCCGCTCCCGCTACGAGGTCCCGGGATGTTTCTGGGGCTCCGGAGCTCCGGGTGGGAACTGCGGGGCCCTCCGGTCCCACGCGGGGCCCGCGGCAGTGGGGAAACCCCGGCGGCCCCTCAGTCAGCGGCGGCGGCGCGGCCCCTGAGGGGCTGCCGCAGGGCCGGTACCTCGGTGATGGAGTCTCCGAAGAGGACGACACGGGGCCAGAGCAGAAGCCGCCCGCGGGCACCCGCCTCCGCCAGCGCCATGGCCGCCGCCGAGCGTCGCCGGTTGGAGGAGGAGGAGGAAGAGGAGACAGGAGGTGGGGGGGCGGAGGCTTCGCCGCTTCCTCTGCGGCGGGAAGCGAGGCGGCCGCGGCTCGGGGAGGGCCGCGCTTTAGATCCACGTTAAAAAGCGGCTTCAAGTTCCAGCACCTGCATTGTTTTATTGCAGCCTCCCCCCTTAGCAGGGTTGTTACTGGCAGCGAAGGGCGGCCTCCTGCGCGGCGGGCAGCACGGACGGAGAGAGGACAGTGCTGGGGACACTTAACGCCCCCCTTCCACTCCCCATATTACCTGAAAGCACGTTTAAAAAAATTGCATCATTTTAAAAATAAGATTCTTTTGTCTTCTCCAAAGACTTCCTGTGTAAGAAAATGCACTTACCTCCTTTAAAGGACTGCACGCTCCTGTTCAGTCAGCTAACGAGGGACAGCTGGGGAGGAAAGCTGTCCCTAGTTCTGTCAATACTGCTGTAATCGGGTGTCAGACGGCTGAGAAAAGAGGGGAATAGTGCATAGAAGATAAAGATACTGTTGTTTTGTGGAAAACTCACTTCTGGGGACACCTTTCAGATGATTTCCTGTTCGGCAACAACCCCCCCTAACTCCCGGTACCACAGCTGTAGCTGAAGTCCTTCTCTGCCTTCCGCAGCTTCCCACGCCCACGGCACCAGCACTGACCGGCTGCTGGCAGGAGCAGATGTGTGCAGCTGTCACAGGAATAGTGACAGGAGCCATTGGCACGTGAGGCTCTCACACTGACTTTGTCTAGCCTAGCTGACAGCAATGCCTGCGTACACGTAAAGCTCCAGTTAACCCCAGTATGCAAACACGGATTTCATTTTAAATGTGTTCAAGCCCCCTTTGACTTCAAGCAGATACAAGTATGCAGGTAATTGCTTCCCTGACAAGAACAACATTTATATACAAGCTTGATTCTGAGCATATGCAAACCTAAAACATCTAATTTCTCCTCCAACGGGTCATTAATCTCCATTTAATTTCTGTAATTCTACATTTAGATAGGTTAAGAATTTTTTCTTATTTCTTGTGTGTGCATATAAGAAAAAAAGAACACATGCACACTTTGCCTGATTTTCTTGTGATTTATATGCATACAGTTGCTATAAGGTTGCTCATTGTATTGGGTTTTGGTAGCAGGGAGGCTACAGGGGTGGCTTCCGTGAGAAGATGACAGAGGCTTCCCCCATGTCCGACAGAGCCAGTGCCAGCCAGCTGGACCTGCTGCTGGCCAAGGCTGAGCCCATCAGCGACCGTGGCAGAGCCTCTGCGGTAACATATTTAAGAAGGGGAGAAAAAAAGTCTTCAACAGCAGTAGCAGTCATAAGAGAGGAGTGAGAATATGTGAGAGAAACAATGCTGCCCAGCTGAGGAGTGGAGTGATAGAGCAGCTTTGGGGGGTACCTGGCATCCAGCCAGGGTCAACCCACCACATTCATCCATCATTTGAAATAACACAGCAGTTTCAGTCACAGAATTGATGCATTTGACTTACTGAAGAAAACAAATTTATTTACTCTTAAAAAAATAGTCCAAATAAATTGAACATTTAAAAATTTTTTCTGATGTGTCCTAGGTATCTACAGAGGTCAGTGCACTGGGCTGAGGGAATCATAAAGCCTCTGTGCAGCCAGTTCCACCATTTCACGAAGGGATTCGTCATCTTCACTTCCTGGCTCACAGTCAACTGTCTGGGAACAAAAAAAGAAGTATATTAGAACAACTGGTGCTTCATATTCCTTTTCAGCATGTGAATTATGCTTGTTAGGCGAAAGGAAAAAGTAATCAGGCAAACTGAGAAGAAAATTATCAAGAGCAGCACTGTGTGTTTTTAAACGGTCTGCCAATGTGTAGAAGAGTTCACAGTAGACTTCTGCAGGTCCTGCTACAGAACAACAAGCTTCATCTTGAGTTCTACGTTTGATTAACTTGTTCCAAAACTACTATGTAAAATGCATAAAGTTCTGTAGACAACATTTAATTCAAAATCAAATACAAACACACAAGGTTCAGTCACAGAGATTTAATTTCATCTGTGAATTCACCCACACTGTATTGGGTTAATATCGTAAAACACACGCATTCATCACAGAGGTACAGGCACCTGTACTCGGGGAGTTTTCACATGGATGTTCCTACACTCATACAATAACATTTACACCAAAATAAAACCCCAAAGAGATTAATTTCTCACTAAAACAATTTAAAATGTCTTCCTAGAGGAAGATGCCCATCCCAAACATGCAAGTTCATCAACATTCAACCCAATCCCCTGACTGCTCTATCTCCAGAACAAAGGGCAGCATTTGCACAGTAATACTATTCTTGATCCTGTGGACTTTCTAGGCTCTAAGATGGTACCTTCTCTAATTCACTATTCACCTGCTACTCTTCTGAACAAGTAACTCCTTTCAGCTGTAAAGGTTTAGGGGGGAGGGAAGGCATCTGAAGCAGCAAACATGCATTTAATGTTATCTAGCAACGCTGTTAAAAGCATGTTAACTGTAAGATTATAGTGTTAAGAGTTAATGTGGCAAAAATAAATCCATGTGTCCCCCCATACAGTCAGATCTATACTAAGCAGTTTTTTATTTTAAGGCTATTAAAGTTTTATAAGCAGATAAACATGCACATGAAGAAGGACAGCTCTTCCTTGTACAACTTGGTTCACAATGACACAAGCTTGCTGTTGCCAACACAGTATGTAATGTAAGTATTACAAAGATACACACTGTTGCAGCTGAGTTGCCCTTAGGGTTTCTATTCATACACAAGTCTTTTAACAATAACGACATATATTAGTATAATATATGAAAATGAAACCTAATTTCTTGATCAAGCAGTATGATTTTTTTCCCAATCTTGTTACATTTTTCTCTATTGCAAGAGCTCTTTTCATCAGTCCTGTATTTTCCTGTGTGCTATGTATACATCAAAATGTAGCAAATGTTTACCAAAATATGAAAAAAAGATGACACAGCAAGCATTGTGTGGTAACTACAAGACAGTAACTCACTATCCTCTTAATTAACATTCACTTGTTTTGTTTCAATATGTAACAAATTCTTCTGGGTTTGTACAACACCTAAAACATTTGTTGTGGTCTCGAAGGTCAGAACCTGAGAGCTACTCCAGTGGAATATATTACTACTATGGATAGTGGCAATACATTATATATTTTTAATAAGTGAATATTGATTACATAAACATTGGCAGCATTTTTTTTTAATGCAGAAAACCCTCTAACAAACTTGGTAAACTCAGCTTGCAGGCTGGATGAGTATTTCTCTCAGGAAGGCTGGCTACTGATCAACTGATGAGAACGTCAATTAAATTAATGGAAGATGAATAGGCTTAAGCTGTTTTTATACAGAATCCAAAACCATTTCCTTAGCAAATGGGGACACAACATTCTAGGCAGCTCTGTATCCTAGACTGGAGACTCACCTCTGCTAAACATAACTGCACAAAAGCAGGTGCTTTGCTGTACATACCCGAGTATCCAGTGAAATGTTCGCAGTCTTTCCATCAACTGTGACACACAGGACAGAGTCATCTTTTGAACTCACACAGTCTTCTCCAAACATATCCCTAAAACAGGCATCTATGCATGTAAGATGTGGACAAACAGCAAAAGTAGGCTTTTCTTTCTATTAATCTTGGGCTTCCAAAGGCACTTTGTCAGCAGGGTATCTCCTTTCAACAGCTATTAACCCACTCAAATACAACTAACAAATAGCAATCTAAATTATTATGACAGTGGGTGTCACATAACAGTTAAGTATTTTTCACAAAAAAAAAAAATCTCATAATAAATAAAGGGAAGAATTCCTGTGATTTCAAAAGAGGTAAGAGTTCCATGTAAATAACAGAACATACATCAGAGTAAGTTTTAAAAGAGAAGGGATCCAAACCAGTATTTTCATAAGCATTCATAGCATAATTTTGGGAGAAAACAAAAAAATTTGCTTCTGAAAGAAATAACTGCACCCTGTATTCAAAATTTTAGTGATGCTGAATTTTTTTTACTGCACTTCTTTCTTTACTGAATTCCTGGTCTTCACAGAAATTAGACTGAATTAAATTTGCACAACATATTTTTAAGTGACTATCTTTAAATTATTATACTGAAATGATTGTATTTACATTATTAACAGTGATCATTTTCCTTTAGAAAATACATGGCAACTTACTGAAGCATGATCTCCATTCTCTTCTTATACACATCCATATCTACTTTTTTTGAAATTTTATGTACTGCAGCTGAAAAGAAAAATTCATTTTACTTCCACAGACATTCACCGGGAGGGAAAATTGGCTAATTGACAGAAGCTGGTACCTAATTCACTTTCATGACACATAAAGTAAAACTGGACAGCAAGTGCGAGTATTAGTAGCAGGCACAGACATTCCTGCAATGACTTTTTTCAGTATTGTCTACCTAACTCTTTCTGATGTACAGTCATAGGAATACGACTCATGAATGATAATCCTAGCTTTCAAATGTGAAACTGAAATATCTAAATGAGATATTATAAATTCTTTATATACAAAAATCTAAAGTAATATTTAACTTATTTTAAATAAGGGCACATTTTCTACAGTCACCTACCAGCTACCATATAAGTGAAAGTTTCAGCAAATGAAAACATTACAAATAACGAAGACCAAGTGGTAATTCTGTTTTTAAGTAGCAAATCTTACTCCCTGAAAGGTTCATAAGAAGTACAACAGTGGGACTGCAATCTATTGAAAGGAATTATATCCCTCTAAGCTTGATGAAAAAATTAAGAAGAAATACCTCAGTAAAAGAAGCATACACTAAAGTTACTACCTTTCTGTATTTTGGGATTTGACTGAACTTCCAGTATCACTGTTGTCACGGTGTCTGCGTATATATCATTAGCAGGATTTGCCACCCACTGGAAGATAAAAAAAAAAATAAAAAAATCATAATTTGAGAGTCTTATTTGGGCTGAACGAATAATGCAACATAAAAACAATGTAACATTAATTGCATTCTCCTATTTGATATTCTCTGAATTCTAGCTTCAAATGACTGTCATATATTTTACACCAAATCATTAACTACTTTTAACTTGGTATACTCCAGTAACTTCCCAGAAAAAATTCAAGCTGTTGGATGTTTCTGAACACACTTACAAAATAGTTATTGATCACCACAACTATGTGGGGAGGGGGGGAAGGAGAGAACACCATTTGACATTATTTCCAATTACTAATTGCCAAATAAAAAAAGAGCACCAAATCTGCCATTATACTTGAGTCACGGCAAAAAAGAAACTGGTCAGTGGCTAAATGAAATGACAAACATCAACACAGGACCATAGGTCAAGGGGAACTTTATTCTGGCTACTCATCATCCAATAGAAAACTACTTAAAACATTTAATTCTGCGTGGCATCTATACGATACTATTTTTCAGAAACGGGAGAACAAAATAGTTCTTTCTCCCTCACCAATGCCCACCTCAAGGACGACCATGCCTGGTTCCTGTATAACAGTAATAGTTTTGAAAACCTTCAAGGCTGGTTTTTGTTGGATTTCTATTTCTTCTACATCACCTAAGAAGTGATAACAAATGGTTAGCAAGGATAAAATTATACTGAAAATAAGACTACCTTTATCTGCATAAGAAAAACAGGTTATTAGAAGAATGCTGTGATTACCATCACAACTGCACACGGCAGCTCACAATTCATTTCTAAGCCTGTAGTGCATACTCTCTTCCCTTGCCTGACAAAACTATTTTCTTTGGTCTGGATGGTTCAGTTTTTTCCCAGTATGTAATACTGGCCATATATCTTGTTTTGAATTCTCATAGTTGACTGGCTTAGAACACAAACATATGTACACCAATGAAAAAGAAAACAAATGAGAAAATTTAGTGCTCCATTTGTGGAATTAACCAGCTCCTCTTACACCCTATAAGGATAACCCACTGTTTACATAGAGAATAAAAGAAAAGCATTTGCATGCTAGGTAGTGCTCAGGCTATGAGACCTGAACACCAACTGCACACCAGTTTGCTCTTCACTAGTGATATGAATTAGATTCTGGCACTAGAGAAGAAAAAAAAAAGTCAGCTTTAAATCTGGGAAGGGATCCTGAAAAGTGTGAGTGCCTTTAACGATCTAGGACAGACGTTGCCCCTAACCTTTAAGAGAGCCAGACAGAGGCACTGGGGATCACACTAGGGGCAGATTTAAATGGCTTCTGACTCAGAAAAAGCCAACACGGTTAGATCTTGACTCCTGGGGAGGGACAAAAGAGGCTGTCTGTCACAAAGGAGGACAGAGTTTTAATTTTTATTAATTGGATGAGATTACCCATTCTATTTTGGGGCTGGAAAAAAAAAAAAGATCAAGTAATATATTTTACATCAGAGTGGCTATGGCACTCACTTTGGGAGCTGACAAGAGATAAAAGTCAGCCTAGGCTCTATATTACTATATACTCATGATTTTGTAGTATAACTACAGTAGAATCCCCCCAAAAGGATGTGTCATACTCATGAACGGGATAAAGCAGAAACTGCATAATCTAACGAAAGTTGTAAGATAAGAAACAAACTGGCACTTCAGTTACTGGCAAAGAAGTTCCTACTCAGAAGACCTCTGAAGGCTGTAAGTTGTTTTAAAAGTTGGCCACTAAAACTTATGAACACATCTTTCCAAATACGCACCAGTAAGTTTTTGTAGCTGATAATAAAGCAGATTAAAGGGGCCGGTGTATGGAATGGCTTGTGTCTGTGTTACAGTGCTCATCGCCAAGTCTGTATAATCTGAAAAAATGTTTAAAAGTATGTATTAGAAATTATCCCATTGAATTTGCTTCCTAAAAATAATAATGGCATCAATACATTCAAGACAGAAGGTTGAAAAGGACCGTTTGTGAAGAGGAGGGTGGAGGGTCTGTTTTAAGGTAAATAACGTATTTGTGGTTAAAAAAACACAGCAAGAGCATGTTACTTTATCATAACAATTAAAGGCAAACAATGAACAAGGACAGTAGAATTGTTTTCCCCGACGCTCTTCAGATCAATTTCTTTAGTAATGAATAGCATAGGAGCAATACAAAATATTTTCACAGCACTGTAGCTTTTTACACTAAAACCCAAGACATTTTATAAACTGGCAGGACAACTGATCAAGGTGCTCTTCTGTTCTCACTGGCATGTTTTAT
>VZTO01021039.1:2657-22574 GCA_013400615.1 Syrrhaptes paradoxus
TAAAAATTCTGTGAAGCTGGGAGTAAAACCTTTATTTAATAAATCAAGAATTACATGTAGAAGTCATTTAGGGACTCAACAGGAAGATGAATCAAGTAAATCACCAGGTACATGGATCAGTTAAGGGTGGAATTAATACTAGAGCAAATCAATTATACAGATACTAAGTAGATGGAAAGATCAAACAATATCTGACAGAATTTGAATAAGATTTTCATTTCCTATTTCATACCCAAATGCAGGCATCTACCTGCACGTGTGTGCACAAACACAGATATATTTATATCTATATGACTTTTACAAGAGTTTATTGAAGATTTTTTGTGGAGAAAAAATGGATAGTTGTGATTGACCCTTTGCTGTCAATGCTATGTGAGTGCTTGCTTAATTAATGGGGTTTTGTTCCTAAATCAGAAAATTGAAGCTCTGTAAGTGAGAAGCAGTAGTATACCAGTAACTTACATTTTAAATAGTTACTCATTCCTATAAAAAATGTTATTAATCATTAAATGTCAATGAAACTGTAAGGTTGAAGTAGGTGATTGTCTTAATATATACAGAAATTTTAAGTTACTGTGACCTCCAACAGAGCAGTTGAATTAACAATCCCATTGTTTCAGACTATTAATAATTTTATCAACTTCTTCCAGTTACTCTGAAATGTAAAGCTATGACAACCGAATCTGTTGACAGAGATAAGTTTTGAAAAGCCACGGGTTAAAACCCTTACTAACATAAAAAGTCCTCAGGATTTAGTAAAACTGTGTGTAAAACTATATTGCTGTAAATTAATAACTGTACTATTAAATGTGCTTCAGCTACCCATATTTGTCATGAACATTATTGGGAATGTATCCCAGAGATGGTACCTCATTAGCACTGCACTAATTTGAGCCATTCTGGGAACTAGTTCATAACAGGTTGCTCATCTGTCTCTTCAAGCCCTTGTTTTGAGAAGGTTCCACAACTCACCCTGTGGTGAAGCGGAGCACTTCAGATCCTGCATTCTCACCTATGCTGCACTGTGTACCTCATGCTTAAACTGTCCAGGATTTGTATAGAAAGAGGCTGAATAGAGTCAAGTGTGGAAATCTGAAATAAAAATCTATGCTTAGAAAGAGTAAGTGGCTTCTGGTGCTCAAGAGGAATAATGTCATGCAGGGAGCAGATTTCACTATAGATTGCCTGTAGACAGACCAAAGACTTCTGGTGACGACAGTTAGCAGAGTGTAAGAGAGCATCAGGTCATGCAGTTAATTATGATAATAACTAGCTGTGATGCTACATGTTTAACTCCCAAGTAGACTTTCTTGCAATTTTATGAAGAGCGCACCTCTACTGCTGAGACAGGCTAACAGGGAAGGTCACAGCTGATGCAAAATGAATTATCCGTGATATCTGGCATGGTGACTAGACTACGTCAATTTGACACCGGAAGCTTAAGTCTCAGTGCTAGATACAGAACTGCTAGCCATTTAGAATGGAGTTCAGTGAGCAGAAAACATGTTCTGGCTAAAATTTAATGAAATGTGCTGTATATAGTACAGCACAGGGGAAAATATAGTTGGTATCAGCCTGAGAAGGCAGTGTCATAGTATGTGTGAAAATGAGCCACTCGAGGGCACAAGATCCAGAATAATTTTGCTGTCCAAACACTGTAACAGGCTGTAATGCAATGTTGCTGAAGCTCAGTCTTACTGATGAGGGGTTAGACAATATGATGAGCCACCAAATGAAGTCAGACTCTGACCGCATCTTTCCTTATTCCTGCTTCAAATACCCTTGCAACTCCTGTGTTAAATCTTGCACTTCTCTGACCCCTTACAACTANGAGCTCATATCATTGTTAACTAAGGAAAAAGGATTTAGAGAATGCTTTGGTAAGCTAGAGGTTTTCGCGTTAGCTGAGCCTGTTGAACATCATCCCCAGACATTTAATGAGCTTGTGAAATCTCAAAGGTGTTAGCAATTGTGTTCAAGAGTTTGCAAAGGACAAAACACCAAATGACTGAAAAAAGGAAAAATATTTTGCCTTTTTTTACACAGAGAAGAAAGGGAAGAATTAGGGTGTTATAAATCCTTCTCTAAAAATTACAGTAAAGTACTAGAAGAAACAATCACAAAATTGAGCTGTAGTCCTAGAATGTAGTTAGAAGGTAACAGACAACAGAATTTCTTGAAGGTGGACATGCTTTAGGCTATGTGAAAGCTTTGAAAAAAAAAAAAGAAACCTAGTGTATGCCCTATATGCAGAGTTCAGCATGACTTTCATGAACATATTTTATTTACAGCTTCTGCAAGATGAGAAAGAGAATACATACAAAATTAATTTGGAGCACTCACTTTCTGAAAGAGTATGTCAAATGAAGCTCTGTGAGGATCTTCTTTGCTTCTGTTTTGTGTCATGTTAATTTGTGATCTGGGTGATGAAGTAGAGCGACTTACTACAGTTTCAGATGATACTAAGTGGGAGAACACAATTCAATTTCTTTGTCACAAGAAGACTCTTGATCATATGCATGCAAGGCTGAGATGCTGTCACTGGTGCTACATCTAAACCCTAGAACCATATGATTAGTAAAATTACAAAATCATGGTAGCCTCAAATCAAGACTTTTTTCTTGCTGAGGATGAAGGAATAGAATAAATTGCTGTTGGATAAGACAACTGGCATAAACTACTTGAAAAATCTCTATTAGATGCCTTGAAATAAGAGCAGCCCATTGGTAGATCGCTGTATAACTTCCAAAATAAATGATGCATGGTTCTAGCAGATATAGGCTATCTACTTATTGAAGGGTAAGTTATTATGTAAGCAGCATATCTGAATGCCCTGCTGGCATGGAGAAATGAGAACAAAAACTATTTTACCTAATATCTTTTCTCTGTAAGTAGAAAAAATGGAAGGAGGCCTTTCTCTTCTCGGTTCAGTAACTGGAGTCTGTGTGCAATAAAAGCTTTATCTGCTTCATGAACTGTGGTGACGTGCAGTGAGGAGGTGGCTGTAGCATAGTGGCAACTGTGGTGCTGAGCTACAGCTTGTTGTGTATTCTCTTTTGTCCTGTACTCGTGGTGAGTGCAAAGATATGGTTTTACACAGTGTGGGAACTCCTGAGGAAGGAAAGGTCCCGTCTCAAGCCAGTGCCATGATATTAAATCTGGTACAGTGGGTTCATTTATCCTTGCACTGATCAGGATTATGAGTTAATTGCATACTTTAAGCTAGCTTTCCTCTCAGTCAAGCCTCAGAGTGTTGTGACCAGTATCTGTGTTTTGAATACCGCTTTGAGTGCAAATAATACTTCAGAATCTCATTTGAACACTCCTGACAGATAGCGGTGCCTAGCATACATAGGGATGTCAGGACATGTGCCTTTTCTCAAACAGTTCTTTTGTTATTCCAAGTGGCAAACAACTTTGGAAGCTATGCTCTAAATCATTATAGTGCATATTTTCTCTTTGTCGGTATTCTTACATTGGCACATCTTATGTCACAACAGATCTTGCATCTTTCAGTGAT
The DNA here is from genome assembly GCA_013400615.1 of Syrrhaptes paradoxus. Lineage (NCBI taxonomy): Eukaryota > Metazoa > Chordata > Aves > Pterocliformes > Pteroclidae > Syrrhaptes > Syrrhaptes paradoxus. The sequence continues at coordinate 6,178 of VZTO01021039.1, forward strand.
CATGATGAGCTGTAGTAACCACTCCTGTCAAATTTCCTTGAAATATGGGCAGCGCCGACATAATGAGGTACCCTGTTACTATGTCAGAGCAAGAACATTAATGATTATTTTAAACGGCAATATGTCTCTATACTTTCTGGCTCTACAAATGTATCAAATAGGTGGTTCTGATGTCTGTCAGAAAAAAAAATTAATTCCAAGAACATTTATATCAAAGAAGACTAAATTTTTTCCTNTTGCCCAGGGAGGTGGTAGATGCCCTGCCCCTGGAAATATTCAAGGTCAGGTTGGATGGGGCTCCGGGCAACCTGATCTAGTGGAAGACATCCCTTCTTACTGCAGGGGCATTGAGCTAGATGACCTCCATAGTCCCTTGCAACTCAAACTGTTCTATGATTCTATTCTTTTGATGGTCTTACATCCTACATTAATCTGCTCTTCCCATTCATGTCTAAGAAGTTAGCTGTAAATTGTTAGAGTTAGTTAAGAACACAGAGCACTCTGTGGGGTCAGAAACAGAGGTGTCAGTGGATTAGAGCTTGATATTTGAAATCGGGTGGTACTTCAAGTGCCAGAAGCACATCTTAATATTTATAGATCCTTTTGGGTCAGCATTCATACTGGGGAGAACTGATGGAGATCCTTTCCTTTTTTAAGTACTTAAAAATAGCTAAGTATAAATGAGTATGGTTTTGATAATACTTTAAGAAGCCATCTGAATAACTTTGAGAGAACCTGAAATGCTAGCTTCATAGGAAGTAAAACTCCAACCTACCATTCGTTGTAAAATGTTTTCTCAGTATGCAGTTGATGATAATTTAATAACTATTTTTATCAGGTTGCTGACCAGAGCACCTAAAAAGGATGAAATTATTTTAATAAAATCTACTAGGAGCAAAGTTTTGTTTTGCCCTCCTGGGTCTGTTCACTTTATTTTATGGAATACAGTTTTTTCTTAATTAGATACTTTCCTGTGTTATTATTTACAAAACTACTTTGCATGAAATTGCCCAAATATTTAGAAGAATTGGAAATGTTGTAATGTTGAATGCACACGGAATGCTCTGTGAAGCTTAATCTAGTGCAAATGGGTACAGAAGTGACATGATCCAGAGTCTGTAGGGTTTCAGAGTCTCTGCTCTAACAACACTCCTGCATGATCAGCTACAGCCTGTAGCTGGCTTAAGTTTAAGTCATGGGAAGACTGGGTTGTTGGGAGGTTCTCCTGTTCAATTACAGGTGCAATTTACCTGAACTATCCATTTCAAACATGATAATGTGGTGACATTTTCCTGTATTTTATTTCTATTCATTTTGACTTATCAAATATGATTCTACTCTTGAATACACTTACTAGGAGTATTTTCAATATGTAAGAGAAGTAGAAGTAACGACATAAATATAGAAAATCAGAATATAAATATCTGTAATTCTGCAAATTATATATTACGTGATGAGGGGAACATGCATCTTTGCTTTATAAATTTCAAATCTGGTCAGGTCACTAAAAAGAATGTAGTGCTTGAATAAACATTACGAGTACTTATAGACCTTTGGAATTCTGAAGAGGTTTTATATCTCCATGTCCAGCTTCAGTTTCAAAGTGTGCTCAAAGCTCAGCTTGCTACATGAAATTCTACCTAATACCTGAAACTGTTTGCTTATTTGGCACCATAATTTATGGGAATACTGATGTACAATACAAAACTAAATTGTAGCATGGACCCAAACCATATTAATTATGATTTTATAACTGACAATAATCAAAAGAGCCAAAGATACTGATAGTATTATTTTATTCTTAACAATTATACTTTTTTAAAAAAAAGGAATACTAGAAGACTTGGAAGAATAGATATTTCAAAACAAAGATTCAGTAATTTATGTGGTCAGACTCCTCTGATTTTTGAGTCTACAAAAGACCCTAAAAGTTGTAAATGTAAAGACTAGAAAAATTTGCACCCTGCAGAAGCAACTAGGCTTAATATTTCTTTTCTGTGCTGGCTTTCACAGCAGCTCACTCAGCCTCCCAGGGATGCGGGAGATAATTAAAGAGGTAAAGGGAAAAGAGACTCCTGGGTTGAGTTAAGAACAATTTAATAACTATAATATTGATAATAATAACAGTAATATATATATATAAATACAAAAAATGAGTGACACACAGTGCAACTGCTTACCACCCAGTGGCCAAGGCTCAGCCTGTTCCCGGCTGACGATCTCAGAGCAGAGAGTCCCAAAACCCCAATCCCAGAATAGAGATAAGATCCTGAGTGTCTGAGAGACTGAGATGACCCTGAGAGAGGGGCAACCCAGAGGGAGATGGCCCAGAGGAAGACAGAGGACTTCTGGACCCACCCCTCATCTATATGCTGGGTATGACGTACGTGATATGGAATATGTCATTGGCCAATTTGGGTCGCAGTCCTAAACCCAAGGTCGAATCCTAGGCTAGTAATTGAGGCTGTTCTCCCTCCCAGCTTCTCCTCCACCTGCAGATACTGGCACAGCAGAGAGGCTGAAAAGTCCTTCACTGTCCTGGTAGCAACCATAAACATCAGTTAGTTGTCGTCAGCCTTCTCCTCAGCACAAATCCAAAACACAGCCTCTTATTAGCTACTATGAAGAAAGTTAACACCATCCCAGCTGAAACCAGGACAGCTGACAGTGGTCATTGTGGGTTGCTAGTGTTAAATGGGGCACTTCCCAGATTGTACCTCTATAGTTTGCTGGGTCTGTTTTATCCTTTTTGCCTTCCTGGCTTCCAATTACCAACACTTGAAGTGTTTCTAAATAAGAAATTAAGAAAAATGTTTCAATTGTTTGGATCTGCCAGTCAGCCTTTGCTTGTCTCTCTGAATCTCACAGACCATGCTGATTTTAACATCTTCATGCAAGTACTTTCCCAATGAACCTCAAACCTCTCCTGATCTATTTCCATTCAGTAGACTTCTGAATAGCTACTGTGAAATGGAAATGCAGTAAATTATAATGAATTCCAAGCAAATGTGTTGGATTGTTGAAGCTAAGTACAAAGCAGACAGAAGAAATGGCACAGCTATTTTAAAGTAAGATTTTTGCGTGCTTGTTTCACATAGCAAGTGCTTGGACAGGTTCGTTATCCAAAGTGTTCCAGTGAAGGATAAGGCATAACAGTGTTCTGTCCTCCTCCATCCCGCCTTTTTATATGGCCTTTTGGAAGGGCTGAAATTACAACTAGTGGAGTCAAGACCACGTGGCAGTAGTGACCTTATTGTGCATTATCTAATGGCAAGTAAGGAGCATCCTAAAGGAACATAGGGAATATCTGAGAAAGCATCCTAAAAAGTTGCTCTTTTCTCAGCCCTTCCTCCATGCCTAGGCCAGCATGTGATTCTGTGGCTGTAGCCACACTAATGAAAAGCTTTGCTTTGAGTATATTGTTGCTGCTGGGACTTTTTTTATAAATGTTAAACCTCATATGTGAATCTTGTTTTTGATATTGAAGACAAAGTCTCTGCTACGTAGCGTATTAATAGATTATCTCTTTAACAATATGCACTTTCCCTGCTAGCACTACACATACTTTCCCCTGTATCAGAGCAGAAAAGTCTGGAAATACAACTTGAGTATTAATTTTTTAACTAAATATTCTCTGAAGAGAAAGTATGTGTGATACACAAATATATTCCATCTGTGACCTAAAGATACTTTTAAAGTTATACATTTTCTTTATCTAATCCTGCTAGGAGAAAAACCCCGCAATTCTTTATGCAAAAACTTGTTCCCAAATGAAAGAAAAAATATTATTTGTGTTCAGGATATTATTTCAGAAACAGTTAAGAAATTTTTTGTTAGTGCTAGGTGATAAATCCTATAAAATATGTTAATGAGTTTCCTTTGTCTCTGGACAAATTGTTCTATGGACAAAATGTGTCTTGTTTTTTAGTCCTCATAAGTCATCAAAGTGTCCTTTCAGCTAAATTTTTGGTCTTACACTCAGATGCTGTGTAAGAGAAGAAAGTGGTCAGGAAAGAACAATTTCAGTTAAGCAGACAGCCAAAACTATATGTAGCTAAATATCTAAACCATGTTACTTGGGGGTTGGGGGGGTGTTGTTAATTGCACGTTTATATATTAATATGGATGCACATGTGCACATATATTTGTAGGTATGCATATATATACAAAAATGAAGAATACAGAAATTAGAAGAAAAAGGAATGCCTTGTAGCTGTTCACTTAGAATAACTCCAGATCATTATTTTCTTTGTCACTGTAAAGGACATAAAGGGAATTTATCATTGCTAGTGAAAACAAAACCCAAGAACCTCACAAGTCGTAATTCTTGGAACATCTTTGTTGTGAATTAGAAGCAAAGTAAGCACACCCCTTAGAAAAAAGGAGTTTGCAGAACCAGACCCTGCTACACATATTTTCCTTTACATCCAGTGTTGAAATCTTTCATATTTCTTATAAGTAGAATTATGGGAAATTTATATTTTATTTGTTGTATTGTTATTTTTGCTATAGAATCTAGCATTCTATTTTCCAAATATTTGTATTGCAGCTGTTTGGATTTTTCTCTCAACTGAAAAGTTTTGGGAAACTGAATTTATAATAAATGTATTTGCTCTTTTGATATATCTGGTTCCCTTCTTATTTTTCTCAAAATGCCATTTTTATATTTATGCTTTTATTTTCCCTTCTTTCCTTAAAAATGTAATAGCCAGACCTAAAGTACTTTTCAGTCAGAACATCAAACTGAACTTCAGGTCAAGCTTCTAATTTCATAGTGTGAAATGATTAATATTTGTTTTCATCATCTCTTATCTTTACTTGCTGTAGGAGATAGGAATTTGCTGATTTCTATGATCAGATACGCGGAAGAATTACTTCAAGTTTTTGTACCTTCATTCTCATAAAATACAGATGATAACACATACTTCTTTCTATCTTGTTCTTTTCTCATCTGTATGTTTTCACTTTTGGGTAAATTTATTCTATCATTAAGGTTTGACAGACTGGAATTACATATGTGGTATGTAGTAATTATGCCTGCAGAACAACTTAAGCTGTGCTTTCTCCAGCTGCTTCCTCCAGAAACCCTTGTTTCGTAGGTCTCTGTTAGACATCAATTAATCAGTCTTCTGAGATTTTTACTTGGTGTCATGGTATAAGGTCACCCAGCAACTAAGCACCATGCAGTCGCTCACTCTCTCCTCCCCTCTGGTGGGATGGGGAGGAGAATCACAAGAACAAAGGGTAAAAACCTCATGGGCTGAGGCGAGGAAAGGGAGAGCTCACTCACCACTTTTGGTCATGGGCAAGAAACAGACTCAAGTTGGGTAAAACACAAAACCAATTTAATTTATTAACAATCAAAAGCAGATTAAGATAATGAGAATTAAAACTACATCTTAAACTACATCTAAAACTACATCCCCCACTCCTTCCTTCTTCCCAGGCTCAAAGGCTTTGCTCCTGATTTCTCTACCTTCTCCCCCTACTGTTGCAGTGCCGGGGGCAGGGAATGGGGGTTGCAGTCAGTCCCATCATGTTTTGTCTCTGCTGTTTCTTTCTCTTCAGGGGAGGGCTCCTCACAGTCTTCCCTGTTCCAGCATGGGGTCCCTCTCATGGGAGAGTCCTTCACAAACTGCTCCAGCGTGAGTCCTTCTCATGGGCCACAGTTCATATTAACTGCTCCAGTGTGGGTCCCTTCCATGGAGTCACGGCCTCCTTCAACCATATCCACCTCCTCCAGCATGGGGTCCTCCATGGTCTACACGGTGGTATCTGCTCCACCATTAAACCTCCATGAGCTATAGGCGAGCTCTGCTCAGATTCTATGGTCTGCATGCGACAACGTGGATCACCATGCTCTTCATCACAGGCTGCAGGGGAATCTCTGCTCCAGCACCTCCTCCCTTTCCTTTCTTCATTGTCCTTCATGTCTGCATAGTTGTCTCTCTCACATCCTGCTCCTCTCTCTACTGCAGGTTTTTTCACTGGCTCCTGAAAACCTCCCAGCTCTCAGGCTGGGTCTGTTCTGGGTAAGCTGGGGAAGGGCTGTGGCAGAAGCTGGGGATGTGGTGGAGGATTAGGATGCAGCAAGAGGCTCCACTGACTGGGCAGAGCCAGGCCAGGCCTCGCCTGTGGCTGCACTGCTGCTCCACACACTGTGGCCACACTTAAATATGTCATTCGCAGAGGCGCTGACTCACTTGGCTTTCGCCAGAAGCGGGTTTGACCTGGAGCTTGGGAAACATCCATCAGTTTCTCATAGGGGACATCTTTATAGCCCCCTCCCCTGCTACCAAAACCTTGGAGCTGGGGGAACTTCCAGCAGCTACTTACAGGGGCCACCACTATAGCCACCCTTCCTCTCCCCCCACTACAAAAAAACCCACCAGACAAAACCACAACACTTGCAAAATGGTTAGTGGTCTGGAGACCACACAGAGAAGCAGATTATCACTCAGAAAAATGTTAGTAGTATGGCAGTTCTAGACCTTCAGGGTTTTTTAGAAAGCAGTCCCAAGACCACTCCTCAGAAGCACAGTCTTCCCTTTTTTCTGCTTGTAAGTTGTGGCGGGCTAGCCCTGGGCTGGGAGCCAAACCACACATACCTGCTCACACAGTCCCTGCCCCCACCCAATGATAGGGGAGAGAATTAGAGAGGTAAATGGCAAAGAGGACTCGTGGGTTGAGATAAGGACAATTTAATAACTAAACTACAATAATATTGGAAATAATATTATATACAAATATGCAATGTGATACACAGTGATACTGCCCCTCCCCACCTGATGACCAAAGGCCCAGCTCACTCCTGGCCAACGACCCCGGAGGAGGGAGAGAATGGGTGATACACAATGATACTGCCCCCCACCCAATGACCGAAGGCTCAGCCTGTTGCCGGCTAACGATCCCCAGAAACTGCACTCACGATTCCCCCAATGAGGGGTGGGGGTGGGGGGGGAGGTGATGCACTGCTCCCGGAGGCACTCACTGAACGGAGATAACAGCCCGAGCATCCCAGAACTGAGAGCTGACCAAAGCAGGGGGGGGGAATGACCACCTGGCCACAGCTAATGATCCCCCCGGAGAGGGAGGATCCCGAAACTCATGGAATGGAGATAATGAGTGTCCCGGGACCGAGAGCTACTGGCGTGTAAGGGGGGGGGAAGCCTTGTGAGAGTGAATGCAGGCACCCAAAGCAAGATGATCCGGAGCCCAAGGGAAGCAAAAGAGAGCAGTCTCCCGGAAGGGTCCTCACCTATATACTGGGTATGACGTACATGAGATGGAATAAACAATTGGTCAGTCTGGTTCTCAATCTTAACCTAAGAGCAAATCCCAGGCTAGCAGCTAGACTGTGTCTCTTTGCTTGTCTGCTGACCTTGGCAGCAGAACAAAACATTGGGTCTTATCAGCTTCTCCTGTGCAGGTATCCAGAACATAGCTTCTTGCTAGCTATTTATGAAGAGAAGGAAAAAAAAAAATTAACTCTCTCCCTCTTAACCCAGGACATATGTCTTATCTGTTTCTTGTCTCCTAGATAAAGTTGGGACATGCATGCCATTTATTAAAGTTGTTTGTACTGCAGGAAGATATTGCCTTGACTTTGTTTTAAATAAACTGACACTACTACATTCCTAAACAATTAAAACAAAGAACTGAAGTCAATACTAACAACATAGCACACTAATAAAATACACTTTTGAAGACAGAAGTTGCATCTTGCTTTCACCCTCAGCTAAAAAACCATGAAATTTTGTTAATTTTTTTATTTCCGTTGATTTTGTAGTATTTGTATATGGAAGTCTGTTTTGTCACTGTTCTCTATTGTTGAATCTATTCTTGAAGGTACTGCACCTTGGTCTTTCAGTGGAAAGACTGATCTTTTTAATTAATGAAGATTACACAGAAATTGAAGTATAGTGTTGATTAGCTGAATGTCAGGAGGGTAACTGCATAATTTCAGATGGTTGAGAGAGTTTTCCATATGCTTAATAGACATCATGACCCCGTATTAGTCAAATCAGAAGGAGCAAAGGGCACAGCTTTCCAATATAGTTACATGAACTGTTGTGAAACACAGAGGTGTGTCCTCTGGAATGGAGAGGCATTAGCTTAAAGAAATAGTTATTGCTTCTACGGTTAAATAAAAAAATGCTCATCTAGTGTGTCTTTGAAAATTCTGCTAATCTATTTTGCAGTTCTAGTATTCTACCAGTATAATTAGTGTATGGTGTGATTAGACCTATGGATCTAATGAGAATAAGGATGACTCTTGAAAACACGACCAAATTTTTTAACTGAATTTAATGTTGTTATAGAAGCAGAGAATTGCCAGTGCCAATTAATACCATTGAGGTGATTCCTTATTAATTGACCACTGCCAAATATTTAATAATTGACTGGATGTGGAGTTTTATCTTTTCAGTTCATGAAGGACTGATCATTTTCTGGAGGCAAAACCTGGAAATACTAATAACTTCTAAAACCCTGCAGTACTTTGAGGTCTGTGTTAGGCCAAAAAAAAGTCATGAGAACTGTTACTTCTTCGAGAAAATACTAAAGCACATTTTCCTTTTTTCTTCTGTTACCCTTGATTTAAAACAATTTATGTTTTACAGAAGTAAAATTCAAGTTAAGATGAGATTTTGGAGTGCTTGTTTTTCAGTTTTGAAATGCATATGTTGTTTTTATGATTGCTCTGCTTTAATCCCAGCTGGCAACTAAGAACCATAGCTGCTTCCTCACTCCCCTCACTGGGTGGGATGGGGGAGAGAATCAGAGGAAAAAAGGTTAAGAAAGCTCATGGGTTGAGATAAGAACAATTTTATAGTTGAAATGAAATGAAGCAATAATGCTAATAATAATGACATTTGTAGTTCAGTAGTAGTTATGTGTGATCCATAGGTTTTAAGATCAATAATTGGTAGTCTTATGTGTGATAGTGTGCACAGTGATGTAATTGCAAATTAAAAGTAGTGGTGTTTTTACTAGTTAATTAGGTTATCAGTTATTTGGTTTATTGATTTGTAGTAGTTTGTTGCTTAAGTAGTGAACATCATGCTCTTCTGAACTGGTCTTCTCAAGCCTGCAGTCTGAAGAGGGAGTATTAGACCTCAAAGTGACATTATTAGACCTCTGTTGGAGAGTAGTTTCTCTCTGTTACTGGTGGCTGCATATTACATTATAGCATACAGGAATGCTGTGAAGTATCAGACATTTTTCTTCCCAAATTCCACTTGTAATGGTGTGTTCCAGGAGGAAGGAAAAAATGGAGTTTCTTTCCTTACTTCATACCAAACTCTTTTTCATATTGGTTTCAAAGGAAGGGTTTGAATGTGACTCGGAACATTGTACCCTCCACTTACTGAAAAATACAATTTTGTACTAAAACTCTTTTGACCTTTAGGATCTTTTACACTTCTTGAACTTTTCTTTTTTTATTCCTTTGTCTTCAGTGTCTGCCCAGAGCATTTTACATTACACTTTCTAGATATCCTAAACATTTATTTTGCTCTGAGCATACATATCTTCCGTAGGCTCAGATCTTCAGCTCAGAGTGAGCTGAACTTGATACTCAGATTTTCAACTTCATACATGTATTTCCAACCTGATTTAATACATGAAAATAATAAGGGCACACATGGTGCATGTGTTTGGGTTTCACTCTTTAGTGATGTATTAATTGTTGCAAATGTCAAAATATCCATCAGAAATAAATTTGTGCCTTAAACTTCTATACATTCAGGGGAGAAGGAAATAATGAACAATTAGTTTGAATGAAATTTATGTATTTCTATTTTATCATGGACTTTTCAAATAATTTTTCAGTTTTATTTTATATATTTGGATTTCTTTGCAGTTAATGCTTGTGGAAAGTGACAGTCTGATCAGTGTCTATTCAGATAAACTCTTGCCACAATGGACTCTAGATCTTACAGATTATTTGTGAAGTTAATTTTTTTTTTTAATGGGTGTTACTGACCATGTTTTTTGAATAATCAAAGGTAAAAAGAAGGGGGTTTAGTGTCTAGGTTTCTGAGGAGTTGAAAATTTTTCTTAATTGATTTAAACATACAAAAACCATAAACCTTGAGTGGTGACGTTGGACCATTTTTCACCATCTTAAGAATATCAAAAAGAGAAATAAAAGAAATGAATGACAACTTTGCAGGGTTTTTTATTGTTATTCTTTGCATCATCCAATTTTATAACTAATTCATTTTGTCTCATAGTTTGTCCTCACTAATAGTGTTGAATTGTTGAAGATTTTGATTAAGCCCATTATTAACTGTTACTCATGAAGTAAGAACAAGACATATCAGAAAGAGGAATGGTAAAACATTGTTTGAAAACACACAGTCTACACATAATCTTCCCCAGTTGTTTAATGATTATTCAATATTGTTTTCTCTATTGCTGTTCACACAAGACATAAAAAATGAAGGAACATTAATGTGAAGTTTTCAAGCCTAGCAAAACTGCTGTTTTATGTGAATTCTAATAGCCTCCAGAATGTAGAAGACATTGAAAGTAATTTCTGAATTCACAGTCAATTCTCTCCACGTACAGTTTTTTAATGCTGCTTGTATACATAATTCCTTTATGTAAATATTTAAGGTTTATATTATATCTTTCAGGATATATTTTCAGCTCTGACACTTTTCTACCTTGCTTAGTTGCATTTTGAGTGCTAAATTTTATAGGCGTGCAAAAATTGGAAAAAAAAAAGTAGGAAATGTTTGGTTGCTTAGATAGTGTTCTTGGAAATGTTGGCCTAGATGTGTGTCTTATTTTAGGAAATAGAGCAGTTTAAATAGATTTATGCTTAATAAAGCATTTAAAGACAGTAATTAACACTTTCACAAATACACCAGTTGTACACATTTTTTGTGCTAGTTTAACATAGAATTGTTGGTAGAATAATGAACAATAAGTAACGTATTTTATTTACTCTAAAGAAATCTCCCTAATTTCAGCAAAAAGGTAAAGTAAATAAAGCAGGAATGTTGTTCTGTTCTCCTGTGAACTTTAAGGTACTTGTGCATTAAGTCTTTCTTCTCTGCATAGTTTCTCACTTCACTTACAGTCTTTAGGTAACAAATTATTTTTGTTGAGACAATGAGGACTGTTCTTCCAAGATCTGGATGATAAATTATTTTAAAATTGCCACAGCAGTCTCTGTGTTTTACTCTATTTCAGCTTTCTGACAATGTCAATTGCCCCAAATGAGAACATAAAATAAAAAATAATGTTGACAGTATGTTTTTTACAAGGAACTCATTAATCACTTTATATGGCGTTTTTTGTGCCATCTATGCTGAGAAATTGACAGCATGATGTACACAAGCCTCACTAAAATTCAAATAAAACCAGACTCAGTTGAGAAATATGTACAATCAGTTTCTTGAAGAGACTAACAAAGAATTAAAACATTGAGCACCTAGCCATTCAACCTTTAGGTGCAGGAAGACCAAAACAGACAAAAATGAATGCTGCTTCTTGGACCATCTTTCAAAATTTTTTTTTGTCTGTTGGTAACACTTAATACATTGGTGAAAGGGGATATTAATCATTACAAAAAAGGTAAAAATTCTTTCCAAAGAAAGCCTACATGATTTTTTAGGGATAATGTGAAACCTAGAAATAGTGCTTTTTGATAACAGTTTTAAGGCAAGACTAGTTCACCAAAGTACTATTGCGAAAGTAAAGACTGATTCCTATGAAGTGAAGAAGTTATGTCTGATTAGACAATTCACACTGTAGCACTAATCCCCTATTGACTGTCTTCTGCTTGAAAGGGCTCTGGTCACAGGTCCTTGTTGGATGGGGAGCTGCAGGACTTTTAGATAGATGTCCTGTTTCTCACACTACCCTGGTGTCTTCTGTGATCTATTTTATCAAGCTTTTTGTACAAAAGGCATTTACGAGTCTGTGCTAAGAATTGAGGGATGGTGTTTCAATTAGGAGTTGTTTTGTTTGTTTTTTTTCTTTCTGTTTCTAAACAGTAATCTTAAACTAAAATCAGGAAGAATAATAAAACATCAGTGCCATCTAAAACAGCACGTGCTTTCAACCACCCTCTTTATGATAGAAGGTGAGAGGTTTGTGCTTCATTGCCTATGTAAGACCTTATCGGCCACTGGAAACTTTTCTAATGTTGCTCCAACATTAGGGAATTAACTACTGTTGATGACCTGAAAAGACATCTGACAAGAAAAAATTACATCAGTAGTTACATCAGTAAGGTAACTCAGCTGCTGTCTTGGTTCCACATTCATTTGGTTTCTAGCATTTGTAAGCCACATGCTAGTAGTGACTGACATTTTAAATTACCTCCTCTAGAAAATAAAGAAAAAAACAGCTGATACTCTCACAGACCACAGTTCTCAACAGAGACCTCTTCTAGGTCTCTGCAATTTTTTTGTCTGGAATGTTTTCTTAAACACTGAGTTTCCTGATTTTGGCTGGAACAGAGTTAATTTTCTTCACAATAGCTAGTAAGAAGCTGTGTTTTGGATTTGTGCTGAGAAGAAGGCTGATAACATACTGATGTTTATGGTGGCTACCAAGACAGTCAAGGACTTCGCATCTTCTCTCCTGTGCCTGTGTCTGCAGACACAGGAGAAGCTGGGAGGGAGCACAGCCTTAACTGCTAGTTTAGGATTTGATCTTAGGTTTAGGATTGAGACCCAAATTGGCTGATGACATATTCCAGATCATTCATGTTATGCCCAGTATGTAGATGAGGAGCTATCTGGAAGTCATATAAATGGGGTCTTGATTGAGGGGTGGACTTAACCATGGGCATTGTTGCACAGGTTATCCACAAATGAGAAACTTGTGCTCTCTGGTATAGAGAACATTGGTTAATATAAGTATGGGGGGGCTTTCCAGACTGTTTAGATCACGCTTCTACAAACCCACCATGGTAAGTGCTGCACGATCACAATGGTGGAAGCAACCACTGGATGGTTGGAAACATATGCTGTGCCCTATGCCACTGCTCTGAATACTATTCTGGGCCTTGAAAAGCAAATCTTGTGGTGGCATGGCACCTCAGAAAGAATCGAGTCAGACAAATTGGTAAATGCAGCTGTCCAATAAATTAGTGCAGCTTTTTGGGAAGGTGTTTTACCAACTGTCCAATCCATAAGACAACATTGACAGAGCACCTAGAGATTTGGTGGTATCAAGCTTGTTTGCTAAGTAGCAAAGCAAATGTATCTAAAAGTAGTAAAATAAATAAAAGAAAGATGTCTTTAAAGGGTGGAACAGAATACAGGATAAACCTTCTAATTTCTGATTTGGTTTTGCAGTATTTTTATATTTCATTTTGGGATAATATTTATACTTGATGTTGTTCAGTATAATGTGAATGAGGAGTGAATACTTTCCTGTGTTATGTTTATGGTGTTACTCTGTATGCCAGTACATTTGTGATTTAGAAGAAAAGTTTCTTCAAGATGAGTTGGTGTGATTTTTCTCCTGGAGAGTAAGCTAGTGCTTAAGTGTATGTTAATTATAGCAATCAAAATGTATGATTAGTGAGTCTTTGGAATAAGCAAGTCGAACGAAGACTAAAATACATTTTAATGGAGGAGGTATATGTAGTGTAGGGATTTCCTGTCACATTTAATTCTAGGTGAAGAAACATAATATATTGTTTTAATATTTTCCTCTGTATAACTAATGCAATGTATCATTAATGCCTAACTCAGTGCTGCAGAACATTTTTCTGGGTTTAAAATAGCCAAGGTTCTAAGTACTTCATGAAAACCAAACCCTTTTTTTGCTTGATAGATCAGGGTTTAATCAAACAGCCTAAGACCACCTATTTGTTCTTCAAGGTGGACAAAGGTAATTGTATTGTTTTCCATGTACGAGCTATAAAGGAATGCTGGGATAAGGATTGCACTTGTAAATGAATGTAAGCTTCCTTTCTTGAAGGAGAAAATCCTTCCCCTCCCTTGTTGTGACATGGAAGAGTCATATTTTCTTGTGAGACCTCTGAGGAATGTGCTGTGAGCATCTCATAAAAGTGTATCAGACTTAATTTGAAAATATCCATTGAAGCAATATCACTACTTCATGATTACTTGTCCCATGAAATACTCGAAGTTGTTAATTCTTCATTTTGAATTGCCTAATCATCATTTACAGACATCTGGTTTTTTTTTAGACTTCTTGTCTTAAACTGGCATCCATTATGTGAAGTCCATTTTCTCCTTGCAGAGGTGCTTCTGTGTTGCTGCATCCATTTTGATTCTTAAGAACATGATACATGATCATGCTCTGCCTGTGAGATTAAATCACGTTATTTTTCTTACTATTGTTACACTTACATCTAAGCACTCCCATTCTTTTTTTTTTTTTTCTGACTTACAGCATCTCACTAAGAACTCACTGAACTAAAGGTTCATTTGGACCTCCAGAGGCAGGATTGTCTGGAAGATGGTCCTCATTCTTTAATATTTCCATTTATTTTCTCTTTGTAGCACAAAATAATTTAGCTGTGTTTAGGCAGATTTTATTTCAAATAGCTTCACTATGAAAAGAAATACTTCTTCTGATCATTATCAACAAACAAGCCATTTTCTGCTGCTCGCAAATCTTATCAGAAGTGTTTTGTTCTTCAATTTTCTTGCTGAGCTTTCGTGAAACAAAGTTAACACTGACTTTAAAGCATGACTCTTGTGATCTGGTCCTGTGTTTTGCACCGTGATGGAGGTACAAACCTGGGAATTCAGTTACGTGTTCATAGCATCACAAGAAGCTATGTACTTACCTTGGGGGTTAAAAAAGAAGTCACCTGTATTGTGACCAGCCTCACTAAAGTAGCTGAATCATCTGTATAAGTTTTTTTGCTTCTGCTTTTCCAGGACTACAGGCATGGGAAGTGGTAAACATGGGGCATGGAAAGAGAGTTTACCATGAACATGGGTTTTCTGAGGCTACAAGACTCCAGAGTCATTAGTTTTCCATTTCTTTAACATGGAGATTTGTTACTTTCTGGAATTGTTGAATAGTACATAGGATATTAATTAAATTGAAAGTATGTTTTTATGACAGCTGGACTACAGAAATAATGGTAGCTGATACAAGGTCTTCAAAATCCCTGATTATGAAACCAACATAGAAAGATATGTAACTTTTATGAGTGAAAGAGGGACAAAACATCAATGGCCATCAATTGCTGATAGCCTTCTGTTTACTTTCCTTCTGTTTCTGTTACTGCTTTAAAGTTGCTGCACACCTGAGTAGCTATTGGACAGGATGGTGGAGGACACAGTTGCTTCAAATTCACTGCGCTGTTTCCCTTGCAAAATAGCTGTTAAAAAACACCCACAAAGGTTAAGACTGCTCAAACATCAGCTCTTCTGGCAATATTCAAGCACACAACTTTGAAGTGAATTTGAAATTTCAATCACCATTATGGCTGTGATAGGAGTAAATAACAAGGAAAACAAAGTTTTCAATACCATCCTCTTCAGTGCATCAAATTACACAAACAGAAGAATATCTTCTAAAAATAAGGATTGCTTATACTTTAGTGGAGTAAACGGGGATGGGGGTTGTACTTGGTTTGTCTAAATTCTTTGTGATGCTGTAGTTTGATATACTGATGTTGTGAGCTAATGGAGGATGGTTGTAAGGGGTCATTATATCCTCTTTTTCCTCTGTGGATGTGCATGCGCTTTTGGCTAACTATCTCATTGTAATCCTTAATTGTGATTGAAGCTACCCAGCAAATACTCATATTTTAAGGAATTATTTATAGAATCACACAAAAATTTCACACTTGCCTAAAGAGACAATAAGAATAGCATAAATTTGATGATATGACAGATGTGCTTGAGTGAATTAAACCTACACTAATTTGCTGGTAGATTCATATATATTTGTACTATGAAGTAAACTCTGTGGGTGACAGATTGACTGTATGATCAGACAGTGTAAACAAATTCTGACAGCATCAGCCTCAAAATTCTGTTTTTGCAGTGAACTTGTAAGAAAGTATTGCAATGTAAGGTGCAGGATATCCCTCATTAGGTAGAAATATCCAACTTTCCAACATTAAGGAACATTAAGATATTTCTTAAACTTACAGTAGTTCCCACATGAAGTACTGTGTTCAGTTCTGGACTCATCGCTACAAGGAAGAGATGGACATACTAGAAAGAGTCCAGAAAAGGGCCATTAAGAAGATTAAAGGACTGGAGCATCTCTCATATGGGGAAAGGCTGAGAGAGATAGGACTGCTTAGCCTAGATAAGGCTCAGGGGGATCCTATTAATATATACAAATACCCAAAGGGAAGATGCAAAGGCTGTGGCATCAGATATTTTTAGTGGGGCCCAGTGACAGGATAGGAAGCAATGGGCACAAATTTAAAC
>VZTO01021039.1:28001-44538 GCA_013400615.1 Syrrhaptes paradoxus
CTCTATTATGCATTTCCGCTCTTGGTTCTGAAATGACCCATGAAAATTTGAAATGGTCTGTTTTTATAATGCCAACGTACATTCTGCTGGAGTAGGGAATAATGAGCCAAGGGTATCAGCTCCTATTAACTCTGAAATTATTTTGAATATGAATTTTTTAATGATTTGAGGCTGCTCTCACGGTGTGCATACTAATTTAAATATGACATTTCTGTAAGAGATGTGCTAAACAAACTGGAGTTCACAAATTATAGAACTCTCTCTATAGAGATCATTATTTAATGTGATAGATAAAAGGTGTCTGAAGGACATATACCTTCAGATAATGACACTGGAGAGAGTTTTCAGATCCTTTCTTGAAGAACTGGATCATATTATCAGTGCTAATCAGGTTAGTTCAAAACACCAGTGGGTGCTGGGTAATATGATACTCATTGCACAGAAAAAGAAATTAAGCAACTGAAAAGTGGCTTAACTAACTTGCATGAGAAGCCTAGGGTTGTGTTGAGAATGAAGCCCAAAACTCTACTTGCCCTTAGAAAACATGGCTTTGTTCAGTCATCTTCTCTTTGCTCGTGTGTATGGCACTGGCTTCCATGATGATCTGGTCCACAGTCTTCCCAGAACTCATGTGAGCTAGACTGACCTGTAACATTTTTGTCCCTCTTACCTTAGAGTATAATATTTGCCTATTTCTATTCATCAGGAACCTCCCAAAATCACCCCAATCTGTCAGAGATGGTAGAATGGTCTCAAAGTCAGTGACACCTCAGCACTTCCAGATATATTCTCTCTTAATCTTGAGATTTGTGTATGACCAGTTTACTTAAGTAGTCCTTAACTTGATTATTTTCTAAAAGGGCAGTACCTGCCATCATCAGGGATCTGGGAGACCTGAGAACAGACCCTGCTAGAAATGACTAACGCATTGGGTATCTCGGTCTTTTCCATGTTCTCGGTCCATGAGTTTACCTGCTCCATTCAGCAGTAGACCAACATGTCCTAATTTTTGTTCTGATTTGTTTATAGAAGCTCTTATTCTCCTTTGTCTCTCCCACTAGTTTTAACTTGAGCTTCAGTTTGACTTTCCCTATTCTGTTGTTGCATGCCTGGGTGAGGCTTCTGTGTTCTTCCCAAGAAACCTGTTCCAGTTTCCACTGTCTGAAGACTTTTTTTTTTTTTTTTTTTTNTTGCATTTTAGCTTGGTTAGGAGTTCTTAATTTAGCCAAGCCACACATGCTGTTTTTTTCTTGCGTGTTGGAAGGGACTATTCTTTTATTTTAAAAGGCTGATGTTGGAGGTCAAGCAGCTGTGGGTGGCCTGTTTGCCCTTCAGGACAACTTACCATCCCTCTGAATTGGTTCATTGAACAAGACAAAGCTTGTTGTCTTCAAGACTGCTGTCTTATTTTGCTACTTGTCTTCCTTTTATATCTTTAAACTCCAGTATCTGATGACCCTTGAAGACAAACCTGCCATTAACTATCACATTACTAGTGACTGCTTGCTTATTTATGAGTAACAGATCCAGCAGTGCATCTTGTCTAGTAGTGCATCAAAAAAATTGTCCCCAATACACTCTAAAAATACAGATTATTGGTATCACGCTTTGTTGCCTTTCCAGAAGTTGTTGGGATGTTGAATTCTGCTATGAGAACAAAGGCTGGAATCTTAGTCTTCCAATATTTTAAAAAAGTTTGTTTTTTCACTTTCCCTGAGTTGTCTGTAACAGACTTCCACTAGCATGTCACTTCTTTTTGGCCTTCCTTCCAACCTCAGACTATGCTTTTGGTCAACCTTTTCTCTGTTGACTGTTGATGACTGTAGCAGAGAGTCATCTACACAGACCACCATTTCCTCCTCTTCTGTTTTTCCTGGAAAGTCTGTGCCTATCTGTTGCAGCACTCCATTCACATGAGCAATTCTGCTATGGCTCTATTACAATCTCAGTGACTTTACAGCTCTGCAACAATGTGTGAACTAATTCCTCCTGTTTGTCACATGCTGTGCATCTTTGTGTATATCTGACACACATACACACCCTGGATGTTCCTACAGATTTATATTTCTCTGTTACCTTGAGCCACATTGACTCTAGATTTCCATCTTGAATCCCAGTTTTTAACAAACCTCAAAAAAATGCAGTAAACTGATGGGAAGAAAGCTGATGGGGGAAAAAATATTCTTATTTACTTTAAAAAAATTGCAGACCACTTATGTGAATGCTACAGAACTGAGCAGAAGAAGACCATGTGTGCCCTAAAGAGTGAGAAGTTTACACTGCAAGGTTTTTCAGTCCTTACAGTAATGAAAGGTGGGTGATAACATTGTTATGGACACATGAGCTGAGATTCATCTAATTTGTCTTATGCCATTTACATTTGAGCTGCCATTATTTTCCCCATATATATTCATGAACAGAAAATGTGCACTTTGGCAGTTAAAGGTATGTTGAGTGTCTTGCACATTCACAATGCCCATTTCTTCCTGTTGATTGCATGCAGAGCCTTTAGCAATATGCAGACTACCTACCTCAGACATGGAGCTTTACATGTCAGTATCTAGAGTTTAGACAAGTGCTTTTCAAACAAATTATAAAGTCAAAATCTTGATTTTTCCAGTGTTTTTTTTTGTGTGTAGAGTGGTAAAGTCAAACTTCTGACACTATGGCTGTGTGGAGAACTTACCTTGCTGTAAATAAATACTCAAAAAATACAGGACAAGCAGATTGCTCCCAAAATACCTTTTAAAACCTTAGTATTTTTAGAATGATATAATGATTTCTTTTTAAGGTTCTCTTTTCTGGATTTTGAAGATTCAAAGTTGGTCAGATTGCTGTACCTAAGGAAGATGTTTTACAGACAGCTGCATAGTCAAATATATGCAGTTTAAACATTTTACTTTTGATTAGCAAATTGGGAACCATAATTGCTTATTCTTCCTTTGCATAATTTATCATGTCTCAGCCACCTTAGATTATACCTTATATCTACTAGAGACTGAAGTTTTCTGTTGAGTTGTTGTACATATTTAGAAAATTTTTGGTAAGCAACTTTGGGTTGGATTTCTTTTTTTTTTTTTTACCATATAGTCCATGCAGAATACTTGAGGGGAATGTCAGTCATTTGAACATAGTTGCTTAAAAGATGAAGGTAAAAGAGTGAATCCTGAATCAAATGATAATGTATTAATTGAAAGCATAAATTAAACCAAGTGCCATTAGTTTTAAAATGGTAAGAGTCTATTGTGATCATCGTGTCTAACCACCAATTATTTTATTGTCCTCATCCACTTTTCCTTCTGACCATATCTTCCATTAAAAAAATGTGAAGTCTGTTTGATGGCAAAGGAGATTATATCACTTAGCAGTTGGTGAAAAAAGAATGTGAAAGATTAGGGAAGAGTGTCCCCCTACCCCTATCTTCTTCCTTGATTTTCTAAGCAAATTTTTTTATATGTCCTCTGTTTTTCTTGGTAAGATCAGAACTGAAAAAATTCCAAGTTTTGCATATAAGACTATTCTTTGGTAAATATATTTCTTCTTTATGCAAGATATATAATAGCTGATAAGTATCTCCTGAAATTTCTTTCTCTGTTAAATACTGAGACTTCATGTCTACATCCCAAAATGTAAAATGACATTCAAATACATAAAAGACTCAATATGTTGATGAAAACTCATGAAACTGATCAGTACTACATACTTCCTGTTTTTTGTCACTTATTCACCACTTCTGACTCAAGAGATAAAGAAATTGAGAACAGGCTATGTACAAAGGGACAAGATATTACAAAAAATGTAAGACTACTGACTTGCTGATACTGACAATAGACATGGAAAGGAGCAGTAGACTCAGTATACTGCTTTATCCATGTGACATGACTGACAAAAATTTCACAATTTAAAACAGAACAAAAAACACAACCAATATCTAGGAATTTCACAGGAAAACAATGCATAGAGCAGTTATAATATTTTCACAAAACTAGATCCAAGAAAAATTAGTAGAATAGTATTGATATTAGAAGATCAGTGTGGTGGGTTAACCTTAGCTGGATGCCAGGTGCCCACCATGCCCCTCTATCACTTCCCCTTCAGCAAAATAAAGGGGGAGAATAAGATGAAAAACTCCTGGGTCAAGATAAAAGCAGTTTAATTAAAGCAAAGGCCAGGACCATGCACAAAAACAAAGTGAAAACAAACATGGTTTTCTCTGCTTCCCCTCAGTAAGCAATATTCCCCCACTTCCCAGGAAAACAGAGCTTCAGTGTGTGCAGCAGCCGCTCCTGGAGACAAACACAGTAACAAATGCCCCCCTCCTCCTCCCTGCCCTTGGCTGTTATGGCTGAGCTGAGGTCACATGGTATGGAACAGCCAATCCGGGTCAGCTGTCCCAGCTCCGCCCCCTCCCAAGCTGTGTTACAAACACCCTGCTGGCTGCCAGGGCAACACTCAGCACTGGGAGGGCTGCTGTGGGGATACTGACTGCATCTCAACCAGATCCAGTGCAATCAGTAATAGATGATATTGACTGTCAAGCACACCAGCTTTTATGATTTAAGTTAAAAAATTAACTGTAAAATTAGTTGGGTATTGGTATGTGGTAAATACACTTCAACAAAGCAATAGATTTCATTCTAATTGTTGGGATCAACATAGATCTTGAATCATAGTGCCAATGCTTATACTCTACTGAAAATAATTATTGGTTTGAATAGGAAAATGAGTTTCTTATACACTTCCATCTTTTTTGGATAGCATTTTCTCACCTTCTTTCTTTTGGTTTCTTCCTACAGCTGCATATTTCTGTCTTCTTTGCCGTTTGTATTGATGGTAGTCCATAGACACTGTA
The DNA here is from genome assembly GCA_013400615.1 of Syrrhaptes paradoxus. Lineage (NCBI taxonomy): Eukaryota > Metazoa > Chordata > Aves > Pterocliformes > Pteroclidae > Syrrhaptes > Syrrhaptes paradoxus. The sequence continues at coordinate 32,854 of VZTO01021039.1, forward strand.
GTTAACATGGTTTTGTGGCATAATCTTGTATATGTTGATTACAAGAGGAAATGACTTAAAGGGAGTAAAACCTAAAAGGTCAAATTCAGAGTCGTGTATCAGTTATCCTCCATCTGCCACAATGTCACTATGAAAGGAAAGGGTGCTGGGTTGTTTTTTTTTTTTTAATACATGTGCTAACACACCTAAACTTGAGTATCTGTATGATCTGATAATTTTTAAGTATTATACCACCAGAGTTAACTGAGGTAATTTATCACATTTGGTTTGATAGGTCCTCTTTTGTATACTTAATTCTACTCTAGCAACATCCCTTTTCTGTTTCAATTTCCACAGGTATTTAATAATTTTCTTGTTTACTGTTTTATAGTTGATCTTGCTATGCAAAGGGTTCTTTTCACTTTTCTGTAAGAGAGAAAAAGGCATTTTTACCTTCATCCAAATACTTCTTGTACAAATGTCAAAGTTCAGCAGCTACTGAGCTGCCAAATCAAAGAGAATTCCATAACTGGGTCTGAAAAGAGCCCTCTGAAATGGGAATAAAATGAACTTCTGAATATTACATGCCACTCAGTAATAACAAAAATTCATAATAGAAAATGTCACTGAGCAGCAAACCCTGATGTTTTTGTAAAGATACAGACACATCTTTTCCCTGGATGTCATTAGTTGCTTGTATTTTAAGTCAGGCCAACAACTGTCTCAACAAGGAATCAAACAAGTTCTTATTTTTCAAAGGCTTACATAGAAGATCTGATCAGTTGAAAAATACAGTTTTGAGCCCACCCTCTATATCAGGATGTTCAATCAAAATGACACCTTTAAATTTGCATGCAAAATACACATCATATACCTTAAAAGTCCTTCTGGTAAGTCTTTTCCTGTGCACATAGAGGAGCAGATTTACCCTAAAAATTTTCCTATGTTTTTTCAGGCTGAGGAGAATTAAAGAGACATCTTATTTCTGTATTAATTTACAGGACTGCACCACAAGTAATCACAGAGAATAAAGGTTTTCTGTGACCGAAAGAGACTAAATTTGTTACCTAAAATGAATAATGCTTTTTCTATGTAGTTAACATATTATAGCATTTTTTGGTTGTTCTAGATAATGAGATTATGATACTTATTTTTCGCTTGAAAAGAATTGTGATTTCAGAGAAAACTCTCAATTATTAAGATTCCACTGTACTGAAAATTAGCCTATTTTAGTACTTTCAAAATATGTTTTATCCCTTAAGTTCTCTTTGAACTTGTTTAAACAAGGATCTATCTCATGTTCTGATATTCTTTTAATTTATATGGACTGATATAGATGTAAAAGAACCAAAATCACATTTGAAAAAGTACATAAATCTGTGCTTCTTTCTTCCTCCTAAATATTCCAGAGGATGATTGAACAGTGTTTGGAGGATGACTCATCATGTAGTCTGACCTTGCAGAAATGCATAAGGTTTTCACTTTGTGCTTCTTTCCATCTCGTTTCACATGCTTACAGTGCTCCAGGAGGTGGTCTATGCACTGACAGATTGGTGTGAATGTTTGAAAGGCTTTTAAACAACAGTAGATGAAAACCGAGAGCTGAGCAAAAAGACAGATGTGCAAATAAGCTGAGTAACATGGGTTGCTTGCTTTTTTACAATGGGTTGAATTTGTAAAAGTTGATTTACCAGCTAAAGAGAAGCTGTTCTTTGCAATGTGAAAACTGGGTTACATTTTAGTGCTCTTACAAAGCCAAAAGTTAGGCTGGATATTCTTCAGCACCCTCTGCTGGTTTTGTAATTTACACAAATAAAGCATTCACGAAGCAGAAGTTGAGCAAGCAGATAAGAAGCAAAGGAATAAAAAATAGTGTGGTTTTTTTTCTATCCAGATTTCAATTATGAATTCATTCAAGTTTCTGCTTTTACCACCACAGAGTTCTCTGCCTGTGTATTTTTCATTGCCTTTAAAGTGTGGCTCTATCCAGATAACTTAAACCACCTCCTTGAGGAGCCTTTTTCTGTCTGTCTATATAGTTTTACTGAGTACTTGCTCCTGAGTCTTAAGGTGGAAATTGCTTAGGCAAATACCAGAGTTCTCTCTAGATTGGTAATTCGACTGTGTAAGGTTAGGAATCAGAGGAGTTATGCCGCAAATTCAAGCAGGCTGAGTTCCACAGAAAAACAAAGGGTAATGGGTCTAAGGAAAGGGCTGAAGGGATCCTGCTGCTTTTGATAAGACTGCTCCTAGGAAATTAAGCACAGGGAAGTTGAGGGAAGCTCTAGATAGCCCAAATGGCAAAGTAAAAGCTTTTCCATCTCACATTTTCCATTAAGATTGTTCTTATGCTGTACTTTGCTCATCTTTAAGGACTATATATTTTAATTTTTCCCCTGCTGTTACCTGAGAAACTGTTAAACAAGTCAGCCCAGCAGTCTGTGTCATGCTGTGTATTAAAAGGCTGATAATAGAAGACCAATACTCCAGACAAAGCTGCAGCTATACTGGAAAGTGTTTGCTCAGTTGAATGTGAGAAAAAATTAGCCGTATACAGGGGTATTTTTGTACTGCTGCAAAGAATTTAAGAAAGTCGGACTGCAAAGATTTTAGAAAGTGAGAATGTGGCTGGCTGAGATTCGGAGTTTGGGATGCAACTGAGCCACAAGAGTCTCCCCACTGCATGTTGCTGGCCCTTTTTACAGTAAGGGGCCATGCAACGGAAGGTATTATGGGGAATGATAAAATATTACTTTACTGTATCCACAGACAGATGTGTTCACCTATCTACCAGTACATTTTAGTGAGATAAGTTCCTCATGTCAGAATATGAAGCCTTTCTCATTAAGCCAACAGAAAATATTGTTGTAAATATAGATCATTATAATTTATTTTTTCTGCAAAATAAAAATGAGTGAATTGTGCCAGGGGACTTTTAGTTTCTTTGATTAAAATCTCTCCACCTAAGCATGCATTCCAAATCACTGTAACAGCATTATTTGATGGGTAACACATAGTTTAAGTGAGGCTAAAATGAATTATAGCAATTTCTATATAATATCAACAAAAATAAAACCAAACTGTATATTGAAGAAGTATGAGAAACAAGTCTGCTTTAAAATGGGATGATAAGACTTGATACTCAAGTGCTAGTATAGTGGTTACATAAAGAATGATAAATCTTCACTGTGCTGTGATAAGTGACAATGAACTGGCAATCCATCTGTTTGTGCTTTCTTCAAATATTGGAATGTATTACTGCAGAATATAATAGCTTCTAATTTTCTGGCCAACCACCTGTAAAGAACAAGTCATTCCACAGATAAGATGTGATTCCTCCCCCTGTGCCCCTCTCCCCCTCTGCCATGTACTGCACCTTCAGCTACCTTCATTCCCTCTATTTGAATGAGCGTGTACTTCAAGTGTACAGCAATTATATGGTTCTGTGCCTTGTATAACCTGTTAAAAGCAGTATTTTGCTGGCATAAAATTAATTCTGTGCTCAGTTTACACATCTAACTACCTTAGAGTAAGAACATTTTTATCTTCAAAATCGAAAAGCACCAGGGGCTTGCTTGGATGTGTTTACTGTTTATATTGTCCCTTGGTTGAATACTAGTTTGTAAAATAGATTTGTTGACAGTTGACATGACAATGTCATTATGTACTGACAGAGCAACATAATGCCATTTATTTTTCTAGAGGATTATTTGTACAAAATAACATCCTTTATTCTAAATGGGTATAATTCTTTCCATTTGAATGGAGCCGTGAATGGCTACGTAAGAGAGTACTCCATAAGAGGAATTCAACAGTGACAATGCATTCCTTTGCTGTTTTAAACTTTAGTTAGTAGCTATGTCTTTTCTTTCTCCAAGGTACTCTGTTGTGTTGCATACATGCTTACCCAACATCCTTTATTACCAAAAATGATCCAAGACCACCTTTTGTTTCTGCTATGGCACTCCAGTGTGGTAGCTTTTTTGTCTTTGTTGAAACTATGGGCCTGGTATTTGACAGAGGACAGTGCATTGCCTTCCAAGCCACATTTTTTAAAACTGAAGGAATTTGTGAGAGTTATTTTATATATGGTTGAAACTTCACCTTAACATCTCCTTTTCAGAAACACTGAAAAACAGAATCACAAATCACTTTTTTAATCAACATTTTGGTCTAAACTGCAGTCCGAGGTGTGTGTTTTGTTCTTCTGGTTTGACACAACAACAGACTTGGGGTTTATGGATGAATCCTTGAGAAGGCCGTCAAAACTTATCACAGTTAAGTAATCTCACTTTGGGAAGCAGTGAGGGTTACCAGCAGGACAGTTATACTACTCATCAGCAATTTCATTAGAGGTTCTTATGATGGAATATCCTAGTATTAAGAGCAGGACTTAAATGGTCACCAAAAGATTTAAGAGATGAAGCTTCTCAGGTGAGATGCCATTATCAGAATTGGAGAAGAGTAAAGAGGAGCTCTGACCTTCTGACAGATGCTATGAAAGCTACAGAAGGCTTCTTGGATGGTTAAGGAAACCATGGGAATCATGATAACTTTTGTTTTTACTCTAGCCTCCCTCTTTTTATTTATACCAAAATAATTTTTTTTAGTAAGTACATTTTTGAACTCTTGCATTCTTTGCACTGACTGTTGCTTTCTCCCTAGAAATTTTTAAGTGTTCATCTATTCAGACTTTTGGGGCTGTAGATCATTTAGAGAGAGTGCCAGACAAGGAGCATTTACCTCAGAAATAAACAAAAATTTGTGATAGGGTCTGATTATTGCTCCATACTAGCAGGTTTTGAAGCATGTGGTATCCCAGATGATTTCATATAGCAACTGGGACCTTTTATATGAACTCAAGTAATGTTTCTTGATCTGAAATATGCTTTTAGTATAGCTGACTACTTTTACTACTTCTGTATTAGAAATATGGGGCTGTGGATAATTATACATTCACTTACCTGGGGAGACATGAAAAATGTTTACCCAAGAATATAGTTGAAGTTCAGACACTCTATCAGAAGTAGTTTGGGATGAGCACAGATGGTAAATTCATTACTCAAGAGTGATGAATCCCCAGGTGATATATGAAGACCATTTTATCTTCAGGGATGTCAGTAAGGACCCACCAGTTTCTTGAGGTGATCTTGTTAATTTTGTATGCAAGTTTTACGATTTATCTTCCAGCCTCTGAAGAGCAATTAAATTCACCTATGCTCATCAGAAGACTTAATAAGTATCATACGTTTTGATGATAATGCTGTTCTTTTCTTCTTTAGGTAGCTTCATTCACTGAGAGTCCTATAGACTTTAAGCACATAAGTGTCATAAATTCAGAATGGGATGGCTTTCTTGAAGAAGGCCCTTTAATTTAAATTCTGACTTAATCTTACATCCGACACAGGATGGGTCTTTTGTGGGCAGAATATCAGCTAGGCATCTCAAGCACAGTCTGCTCTGGTTCCTGCAAGCACCAAGAACCATGTGCTACCGTAACAATTTAAAAAAGGATGGCTTTTGACTGATATTTGCTTTGTACCTAATATATCAATAACTCAGTAAAGCCTTCATAAATGTATTAAAATTCATTATTAAATTCTATTTTCTAGAATAAATCTCTCTAATCTTATGGTAGGATGTAATTCATACACATATAGTTGACTAAAACTTATCTATTAACTTTTAATTGTGAACTCTAGTATTAAAAAAATCAGAATTATATTTATTTAGTGTGGAAATCTGATACTGTTATGTGAAAAACTATTTAACAGCATTCCCAGTTTTTGTGTAAAGAACACAGTTTGTTTTCTCAGTGAATCCACATACACCTAGCTTTCTTAGAAAGCTTTTTTCTCTTATGAATTTAAGATTAATTAATTTTATTTCAATATAATTTCCATGTCAGTCAACAAGTACATAAATATGAACTGAAATAATTCACATAGTGTTTTAAAATGTAGTAAATATGTCCCAAATTGCCCAAGTCATGTTGAAAGTAATAAAATTCCATCCTTGTTAGCAATGGTAGTCACTAGACAACAAAAGCTACCAAGTATCATGCAAACTGTCCTTCAAGATTTGCTAAATGGAAACAAGTTTTATGTTTGGAGGAAAAAATGGGTTACATGTTGCTTTTTGTACCACTGTAGTAGTGTTCCTTTGGTATAGGTGAAGGAATACATCATTTTAGCAGAGAAGAGTAAGCTGTGTACAGTCCTTTTACTTAGTTGACTTGAAGTAGTTTCTTCCTTGAGGTACCGCACTGGTGTTGCAATGCAAGAGTACATCAGCACTGAAAATCTGCAATAAGAGCCACCAGGTATTTTTCAGTGAGCAGGAATAACCCCCATAGTTTGTTGTTCATATGGCATCAGTACAATGCAAAGAAATACAGAGATTGCTTTGGATAATATACCATCATCTGTAAGGCAAAACGTCTTTGTAAAGATAAATGTCTTGTGCACAGAATAGTATTGTCTGTTCATCCTGACTTCTGCTTCTTTGGTCCTTCCAATTAGCTGTGTCCCTCCTGCCTGTTCCAATGATGTGATGTTCTCATGATTCCAGCTACGATACATCTAATCCTTTATCATCCTCTCATGCATTTATAGGATTACCAATGTCTGTTATCAAATACTGTAAATATGGATGTTTTGGGGGCATATTTATTACATACAGAGATATATGAAGGATTTAGGATTTATATGGACAGCCATGTTTAAGAGGTGAAGTATAAGAAAATAAATTCCAGAAGAGGTTTTTTTTCTCCTTCCATTTGAATGGCTTGTAATAAATTAGTAGTGGTGTTTATGCCTAGTTTCTGCTCTCTATCTCCAATGATCTTAATGGTGATTAAGATAGACATGGCCACTCATGTAACAGTGGCTTCTTTTCTCCCATCTTCCATCCTAGATAAAATGAAATATGCCCAGCACCAATGAACAGGAACTAAATATAATCAGAACAGCTCAGAATTTTCTCCACTTTGTAACTGTTTTTCACTTCTGCATGATAGGAAGGCACGTGAATTCATATGTATGTGAATGTAACTACTTTTGAATGACTACAGATGATATTTGTTTATACATCTCACATCTGAAAATAAAGAGCGTTCACATTTTCAGGGGGAATGCTGATATCAGTGTAAGTCAGAGTAGCGTGCATATTTCTACCAGAATCTTTACAGTGAATGATAAACCAGGGAAACTGGAAAAATGATATTTTATGGAATTTCTTGAGTTGTGGAGGGTGAAGCCTGAATGTTATTGACCTTGTTATAAGAAATGTTCCCATCCTACTTACTCGAATGATTTTCCTGTTGAAATCTCAAATATTTTTAAGTGATTGACTTCAAAATATCTGTTGAAGTACCTCTCAATACTGGATGTGCATGACTGTCCCCAAACCACTGTCACTTTGAAGTGGTTAATGTTTCATCTCAGGAACCTGAACTAGAGACCTTTTACCCTCTGAAAAGTTTTTACCAAATATGTTTGTTAATATACAGACTAATATGAAATACAAACCCCACTGGAGATTTACTTCTTCCTATACTGTGAATGTGGAGATACTTGTGACCATATAGTTGTAGGCAGCTATTGATTGAGTGTAGTTGGATACAGGAGATGACACTTGATCTGATAATCGTTTGCATCACCAAGGAATTTGTTTATGTGTGTGTGTGTGCTAGAGAAAAATGACACTATTTCCTCAATGGGTTTGGGGTTTTTGAGTTGTTTTTTGTTGGGTGTTTTTGTTTGTTTTGTTTTGGTTTTTTTGTTTGGTTGGTTGGTTTTGGTTTTCTTTGGGGTTTTTTTTGTTGTTTTTTTGAGCAAGGGAAAGATTAAATCGCTCCAAACTCTACATAGAATACTAAAAAGAAATTAACTGTAAAAGCTGGTGTATCCACAAAGTAAATACTATTGATAATAGATGAGACTTGAGATATAGGGTGTTCTGACAGAACAGTTTATGACAAACAAGGTGTCAGGGAAGCCTTATACAGGAAGCCAAGTAAGTGCAGTTTTGTAGACTTCATGTTGAATGTAGAGTAAATCTGCTATGCTTAGGTTGTTTGTTTTTTAAGCTATGGATTAGAAAAACATATCAGTTTTCTGTTTTGTATATTGTAAACAAAACCTTGAGCTTTTACTTTAATCTAGGTTGAGTGATCTTATAATAGAAAACACTGAACAGTGTCTGGTTCTCTGTATACCAGTTCTCAGGGGAATTGATTTATTTTAATAACTGCCTCAGTCCTCCGCACCTTGTCTGGATTATCCTAAGAGTGTCCCTGGGTGATGATTTATGAGGCAATTTGGAAGCTGGTACTCCAGAAGCCAGGAGAAGTGAAAGTGCCTCTCACTGAACAGTGTTGATCATGGAGTGCTCTAATTTGTAGGAAGGTAACAGAGTACCTCTGTGTGAGGTAAGTTTGCAATGCTTTCCCCTCCCTACAGTAACAGCAACTTTTCTCCAAAAAACATATTGTCATTAGGCTTGAGGTTTTTGCCAAAATAAGATAAACTTTTTTCAAAAAACGTAAATTTTAAACCATTTTTTTACAAGGAACATGTGTAAAATTCATGCAGTATTTTAAGATGAACAAATTTGGCAAATATACTCGTGCCTTCTTCCTTACAGAATCACATTCCTGTTGTACCATGCTGACTTTCAAGTCATAGTATAAATACAATTTTATTTTCTTGTCCATGAAGTTATAATCAACTGAATCGTAGTATATTGTGGCTTATTCCAAGTGTGAATCTGAAACCTGAATGGTGAATACTGAGTAAAACTTGATAGTTTCTACCTCATGTACATGTTCCACTTGTTTTAAACTGTATGCTTAGATGAAAATAAAATCAGAGGTGTCATCTACTTCAGTTGCAAGCTTAACATTTTAGAAATCTTTGATTCTAATTTGTTGCAAGCACCTTACATACATATAGAGATACAGAGATCTAGGAAAAGTAAATTTATAAGAGGTTATACTATTTTAGCATTGTTTATATAGATTGAAATATATTAGTAGCAAATTTGAAACCAGTAAACTGTGTGCTGTTTAAACCATCTTAAAAGAGTTTAAAAAACAAGGAAAATCAGTGTAGGTAATGGATAGAAAAAAGACTAGAACAGAGAAGACAAGGCATTTTGAATACATAAGAAACACTTCTTTTAACAAAGAAGCATATGTGTCAGCCTAGATGTTTTTGAACTTCATGTTATATGCATCCACTGGTTGTGAAAAATACACTGAATTTCTTATGTTGTAAGGAAAAAAATTCTAGTGTTATATGGTGAGAAAACAAAAAATAAATGAGTTGTGTTCCTTATTAAACAGAAAAATTTCCTTATTCATTTCATTAGGACTTCTATCTGCATGCTTAGGAAGTCAGCAAAAAATTAATTGCAGGCTTTTCCAAATACCAAGGGGTAACTAGGCTATTCTTTTTTAAGCTAGTTTCTTGGTGTTGTGGTTTAACTCCAGCCAGCAAGAAGCACCACACACATGCTCACTCACTCTTCCCTGGTGGCATGGGGGCACAGAATCAGAAGGGTAAAGGTGAAAACTCATGGGTTGAGATAAAAAGCCACACACACAAGCAAAGCAAAAGAAGGAATCAATTCACTACTTCCCATCAGCAAGAAGTTGTTCAGCCATCTCCAGGAAAGCAGGGCTCCCCCACACATAACGGTGACTTGGGAAGACAAATCCATCTCTTCCTTCTTCTTCCCCCAGCTTTATATGCTGAGCATGTTTTATAGTATAGAATATCCCTTTGGCCAGTTTGGGTCACCTGTTCTGGCTGTGTCTCCTCCCAGTTTCTTGTAGAGAAGAAATGGGAAGGGCAGAGGCAGTATGTGACACTGAAAAAGTCTTTCTCTTACCGTAAGCATTGCTTGGCAAAAAACCTGAAACATCAGTGTGTTATCAACATTATTCTCAGCACAAAACCAAAACACAGCCCCATACTAGCTACTATGAAGAAAGTTGACTATATCCCAGCCAAAACCAGCACACTTTAATTCTCTGTAAAATTATCCTTTTTTCCCACCCTTACTTCAGTGTTTCCTCTGAAACTGATACTCATGGAGTTCAAGACTAATGTCCAGTCTTTCTTTCTGTCTCTTTACAGAAACTCAATTCAGTATGTTTGCAAACACACCAAAATGAAACCCCACCCTTATATCACAACACTTTCAAAGAACTGGCTAACAATGGTAAGTTAAAGAGACATGATGGGATAGTAATTTTATTCCGTAACAGGGAGATTTATAAATGAATGAAGTTTAGTTTAATTGGCATGCAGAGTCGAACCATGGTATTTTCAGCCATCTGAAATGTCCCTCATTGATTTTCCCCTTTCTGTTGTAGCTTAAATTGTTTCTGGCATCCCCCATGTGAGGATATTCTGTTGAACAGGGGGCCAGCTGGTTTATGCATGTTGTGGGGTGAGGGCAATACCACATCTCGGCTAGGAGGTGTGAACAAATTAGGAAACATTGCTTTTCATCTATTAGGAAACATCTGCTTTTCATCAGCCCAGTTTATTCAGTGAACAGGAAAGGTATGGTTTTAGATACTGGATATGGCTACCTTTATTTTGAAAATAAATATTTATTTATATAAATTGTGGATCTGCCTGAAAGCTGTTGGGAGGAAAACTGATAGCCAGTTGTTTTCATCCAAAACCAGCTTAAAATAAGGGATTAAAGAATTTTGTCATATATAGTCGTAATCACTCTTCCACCACACATGTCTCTGATACAGGTTTTAACACTTTCAACTAAGGTGAAACTTCCTGTTGACTGTTGAGTTACCGGCATATTGTAGAGAGTACTGGCGATGATGAAATATTGGTAATAAACGAGTAATTTTTTTTGTTTCCAGCACTTCCATCTTCTGTAGTTGTCATGGGAACTTCTGATGAATGCAGGAGCTCAAAGAAAGCCTTTCACTAATCTGACCTGAAGACTTTCTAGGGTGAAATTTCTGGTTGTTCACAACTTAGAGATTTTAAGAGAAAGGTGTAAACATTTTTTCCCCCTTGGAATACTTTCTCTCTCACAGGCAATGGGAGGCACCTGTTCAGTCTGTATCATCAGCCCTAAACCCCCCTACACACTAACTACTGTCAGACTTTCTGTACTAGCCCCAACCCCTTCAAAGTTAAAAGGGGAAAGGCTGTTGATGTGGTCTACCTAGACTTCAGCAAAGCCTTTGACACTGTCTCCCACAGTATTCTCCTGCAGAAGCTGGCAGCCCTGGGCTTGGATGGGTACACTCTTGGCTGGGTAAGGAGCTGGCTGGAGGGCCGGGCTCAGAGAGTGGTGGCAAATGGAGTTAAATCCAGCTGGTGACTGGTCTTGAGTGGTGTTCCCCAGGGGACGGTGCTGGGGCTTGTCCTCTTCAATATCTTTATTGATGACCTGGATGAGGGCATTGAGTGCACCCTCAGTAAGTTTGCAGGTGACACCAAATTGGCTGGGAGTGTGGATCTGCCTGAGGGTAGTGAGGCCCTACAGAGGGATCTGGACAGGCTGGAGAGCTGGGCTGAAGCCAATGGATGAGGTTCAACAAGACCAAATGCCGGGTCCTGCACTTCGGCTACAACAACCCTGGTCGACACTACAGGCTTGGGGCGGAGTGGCTGGAAGACTGCGTAGAGGAAATGGACCTGGGGGTATTGATTGATGCTC
>VZTO01021039.1:44764-57210 GCA_013400615.1 Syrrhaptes paradoxus
GTGTTGAGGGATATGATTTAGTTGGGAAGTATTGGATATGGTTGGACTGGATGATCTTCTAGGTCTTTTCCAAACTTATAATTCTGTGATTCTGTGATTCTGTGAAAAAGGTAATGACCAGAAAGCATAAAGAACTGACAAAAAGCTTACTGCCATAATTTCTTAAGTGAAAATACTAGATAATCCTGAAAAAGAGACTCTAAGAAGGCAAAAAATACAGATTGCAGAGGTGCCTTATATACATGGGGTTAGCCATATTACATGGTTATCTGTGGTGATGGAAGATTAGCTTTGAATAGAATAGTCTTTGCCCAAAGTGGGCACATACATGAGTGTGCGTGTGTGTACATGTATATTTATATGTAAAGGAATTAACTGTTAGTTTTTGCCTAATGCAGGGAGTATGTCAACTCACCATGGTGCTTCTAGGTGTGGCTTTTAACATGTTGTACACATCTTGTTACTCTTTTGTGTGTGTGATATTATAAATTAACCTAAGATTCTGGTGTTTTGTGCACATACCAACCAGGAGACTAAGGAGAAAAGAGCTTTCTTTTGTGTTCCTTGTGGAATAGATATCACTGCATCATGTCTTAGTAGGCAAAAGCAAGCTATCCTTACAACAATCACAGCAAGTTTCTGCTATGTTGTAAACTGCATTAAGGAATAAATTATCCATATTATCATCATATTTCTTATATTGCTTCCTGTCAACCAATAGTACTTTGCTAAAGCACTATTATGCAATGATTACTCCAATGTATGAACACATAAAATGTTTAGATTGTAAATTTATAACATAACATGTTATTTAGAAAGTACCTCAGCAGTATGCAAGCTCTGTTCAATAATACAGTGGGCACCTGGCATGACAGAAAATCAGAGTACTTGGTAACAACTTTATAAAATAAGCAAGTCAAGAAGAAGAGTTGAAACAGGTCTTTTTCCAACTGAGCATAGCAACCTATTTCTATTTTTAAAATACTTAAGTATTTTCTTGTGTAATACTGTAGTACTTATCAATACTATGTGCTAACAGGATGATATATCAACCGTAATATATCCTGTCGCACTTGTGTTTGGAGATGCAGTCAAAGGCTTATCTACTGCACAGCAAGTTTAGCAGGCTTAACTATTTTTTGTGTTTTATTTTGTGGATTAAATAATCCTTAAAGAAGATATCACAAGGATTTACCCTATCTATATTAAAGATCAATGTGTTGGGTTGACCCTGGCTAGACACCAAATACCCACCAAAGCCACTCTCCATCCTTGGCTGGACAGGGGAGAGAAAATATAACAAATAACTCATGGGTTGAGATAAGGACAAGGAGAGATCACTCAGCAATTACTGTCACAAGCAAAACAGACTCAACTTGGGGAGAAATTAATTTATTACAAATCAAATCAAAGTAGGATAATGAGAAATAAAACCCAGTCTTAAAGACACCTTCCCCCCACTCCTCCCTTCTTCCTAAGCTTAACTTCACTCTTGATTTTCTCTACTTCTTCCCCCAATAGCAGTGCAGGGAGATAGTGAATGGGGGTTGCAGACAATTCATCACACGTTTCTGCTGCTCCTTCCACCTGAGGAAGAGGACTCCTTACACTCTTCCCCTTGTCCAGCGTGGGGTCCCTCCTACATGAGACAGTCCTCCAAAAACTTCTCCAGCATGGGTCTTTCCCATGGGTTACAGTTCTTCATGAACTGCTCCAGTGTGGTGTTCCTTCCACAGGGTGCAGTCCTTCAGGCACAGACTGCTCCAGCATGGGTCTCCCATGGGGTCACAAGCTCTGTCAGAAAACCTGCTCCAGCCTGGGCTCCTCTGTGGGGTCACAGGTCCTGCCAGGAGCCTGTTCCAGCATGAACTTCCGATGGGGTCACCTTCAGGCATCCACCTGCTCCAGTGCTGGGTCCTCCACAGGCTGCAGGTCAGTACCTGTTCCATCATGCACCTCCACGGGTGCAGGGGCACAGCTGCCTCACCATGGGCTGCACCACGGGCTGCAGGGGAATCTCTGCCTGGAGAACCTCCTTCCTCTCCTTCTGCACTGACTTTCGTGTTTGCAGAGTGGTTTCTCTCATGTATTCTCACTCCTCTCTTCTGATTGCTGCTGGTGTTGCACCGGTTTGGGGTTTTTTTCCCCTTAAGTATGTTATCACAGAAGTGCTTCCACTGTGGCTGATGGGCTCAGCCTTGGCCAGTGGTGGGTCTGTCTTGGAGCTGGGTGGCATTGGCTTCACTGGACACAGGAGAAGATTCTAGCAGCTTCTCAGAGAAGCTACCCTTGTAGCCTCCCACTACCAAAACCCTGCCACGCAAACCCAATACAATTGGTAAGGAGACTGGGATCTGTTCAGTTTAGTGATAAATAGTCCAGGAAAGACATTTTGTGTTTATGGTTAAGCATAAGCCTCTTCAAGCCATGTGAAAACTCAACCTTGATGCCTTTGATGCCCATATTCTCTTTACTGTTAGTAGTTTTACACTGCTGACTAATTTATTCTGCTACTTTGGCCTATATTCGGTTGTGGCTCAACTGCTTTTGATATCCAACTCTGTCCAAACTATTTCACTTGAAAACCTGTTTGGGAACCTGGGTTCAGGTTTGTTTCACATTGGTATACAGTATCTGGCACAGGTATTTGCTTTAAACAATGTTTTGTATTCTTGCAACTCATAAAAAATGGGAAATGGAGCATGTGGTACACTTTCCAAGCAACAAAAGGTACATGATACATTGCAGTAGTTTTTGCTTCAGTGTTCAAATTAGATCAGTTTTTTTCTAAAGCTGAGAAAAATAGAGTTGAAATTTCTGACGCTAAAAATGTACATGATTTATTTATTTATTAGTACTTGATCCTCTTAACACTGGAGTCAAACAGAATGTATTTTTTAGTTTCAGAGAGAGTAGGATCTCCTTCCTGAGAAATGATCAGAAAATTATTTTCATCATGAAGTCACAGTCCCTCCAGTGTCTGTAGACTTCTCTCTTTAATAAAGCAATTTCGCTTCTACGACATGATCTGCTTCATACTGTATAGAGTACATTTCTGACTTCCTAGATGCAATGATGATTTTTGCTCTACAATGGGCTCATTCTGACAAGACTGCTTTTGCAATAATTATTTATGCATCTTTCACATGAATCTCAAAATTATTTAAGCAAGGAACACTATTTTTCCTGAGATTCTCTGCAGAGCATCAGAATTTACTGAGAGCAGAACAGCCAAAGAAAAAGTAAAGATTTTTTTGCATAAAGACATACAGGCAAGGAATATAAGCTAACAAATCATGTTGGGAAACTAGACTACTGTATGTTATGCTGTAGTTGTTGTAAAAACAAAGAGAATTGCTGGACAATTCTTTTTTAATAATGTGCTGCAGACATTTTAATCTGAATCCCTTTACTGCATTTTGCTCCTGAGAAGATTGTGAGCAAAAAGATGATCTCTGCTTAATTCTTAATTCACAAGGCTTGTTACATGACATAAAAGACGTATTACAGGCCTGTCTTTCCATAGTGGCATGCTTAAATTTGGTCTTGGTCAGAACTAAAGTGTCCAAAGGTCACAGCAGATAATTAGCACAGTCCATTTCTTACACCAAATCAGTTTGGGGTGCAGAGGTCTCTACAAGGTGCACTTGTCTGGTTTGGTGTGTTCACAGATGCTCACTGCCAGCAGAGCTGAGTATCAGTGATTACTCTCGTGCTCTTGTGTTAGGCAGGATAGTGGTGTGGGACTCAGTCTTGTGGAAGCATCTCTCAAATGTGATAAAAGCACATAATTAGTATATGGTGCATTGCCCTTCTATATGAACATTTATGTTGCATTTGAAGTCTGAATTAGATGTAAGATCTGATTTGTGAAGCACTTAGAGTTTTATATTCTAAAACCAGACTAATAGTTTCCATTACCTTGGCCCTGGAATCTGTCAGAATCACAGTGGTCTGTCTGGTGAATTGAGGTAGTATTTAATGCCGGTGCTAGAAAAGCAGCAGGAAAGTCCAGTAATGGGGACGTTAGTGCTTGCCACTTCTATTTTGATTTTGAGAGTAACAGCATAAATAAGAAGGGCAGATTCTGTAGCAAAGTGGATGTCCTGGTTTTGGCTGGGATGGAGTTAACTTTCTTCATAGTAGCTAGTAAGAGGCTATGTTTTGGATTTGTGCTCAGAAGAAGGCTGATAACACACTGATGTTTATAGCTGCTGCCAGGACAGTCAAGGACTTCTTAGCTTCTCTGCTGTGTCAGTGTCTGCAGGTGCAGGAAAAGCAGGGAGCGAGCACAGCCCCAAATACTAGCCTAGGATTCAACCTTAGGTTTAGGGTTGAGACCCAAATAGGCCAGTGGAATATTCCATATCATGCACGTCATGCCCAGAATATAGATGAGGGCTTCTCTGGAACTTTTCTCTCTCTCTGGGTTGCCTCGCTCTCTGGGTCACCCCTCTCTTGGGGTCATCTTGCTCCCTCAGTCAGCTCTTGGTCTTTGACGCTTCAGCTCTTTTCCGGGATTGTGGTTTCGGGACTCTCTCTGTTCCAGGATTATCAGCCAGGAACGGGCTGGGCTTTGGTCATCGGGTGGTGAGTGGTTTACTGTGTATCACTCTTTTGTATATTTGTATATATTACTATTATTAACACTATTATTATCGTTGTTTTCAATATTAACAATTATTTCAAAATAATATTATATTTTCATATATTTTTTCAACATTATTGTATTTTAATTACTAAATTGTTCTTATCTCAACCCATGAGTCTCTTTTCCCTTTACCCCTTTAATTCTCTTCCTCATCCCCCAGAGGGGGAAGTGGGCGGGGTGAGTAAGCGGTTGTTGTGCTTTACTGCTAGTCAGGGATCAAAACCGTAACAGTGGGATTATGCTTCTATGCGTTCTTTATCTAACAAGCTATGAGCTGCCATTGCTCAAATGCTTTGGAAAAGTCACAAAGATGAGGAGGACAAATTTGACAAATTCAGGAGTTCACCCCTCCCATCCATGCTGTAGCAAGGGCTGCTGAGAGTACAGCTGCAGAATGACAGCAAAAGTCTTGAAAACACAAGAGAAAGATAATATCAGAGGTACCAAGGGTACAAACATAAACCATAAATGACAAATTACTAGTCATTTATAGAATGAAATCTTGAGCTGTGCAGAAAAGTTTCTAGGGGACAACAAAGAAATAAAGGAAATACGTAAAATACTGTGTTTTGTCGAGGAAGCACAGAGAAAGTGATAAGATATAAAAAGCAGTTGCATCCTCTTCAAGCATGGGAAAAAACAAAGAATGGAGAATCGTTCTGCATCACCACTTAATTGAGGGTACTGAATGTTATCAGTGTTTCTGCTCACCAGTATCAAGCCCTTCCTCCCCTTTGCTGGAAAAAGAATATTGCTTTCCAATTTGCTCTTCACCTTGTGTCCCTACTGTAGGCTCGGCAAACATATGTAAAAGTTTATCTCTATAAATCTGTTTAAGGACAGGGAGGGCTCACTCACCACTTACGGTCACAGGCAAGAAATGGACTTTGACTTGGGGAAAACACAAAACCAGTTTAATGTGTTAACAGC
Organism: Syrrhaptes paradoxus; assembly: GCA_013400615.1. Lineage (NCBI taxonomy): Eukaryota > Metazoa > Chordata > Aves > Pterocliformes > Pteroclidae > Syrrhaptes > Syrrhaptes paradoxus. The sequence goes on from VZTO01021039.1 coordinate 50,346, forward strand.
TAAATACAGAGCAAGATAATAAGAAAGAGAACTACATCTTACAAAGGCACTTCTCCCCCACCCCTCCCTTCTTCCTGAGCCCAAAGAAATAATGCCATGTTCCCGATTTCTCTACCTTGTCCCCTCACTGTGGCAATGCAAGGGAGCAGGGAGTGGGGATTGCAGTCAGTCACATCAGGTGTTGTCTCTGCTGCTTCTTTCTCCACAGGGGAGGGCTCCTCACAGTCTTCCCTGCTCCAGTGTGGGGTCCATCCCCCAGGAAAGTCCTTCACAAACTGCTCCAATATGAGTCCTTCCCACAGGCTGCAGTTCTCCACTAACTGCTCCACTTCCCTGGAGTCACAGCCTCCTTCAGGCACAGCTACCTCCTCCAGTGTGGGGTCCCCCATGGCCTACAGGGTGGCATCTGCTCCACCGTTAAATCTCCATGAGCTATAGGTGAGGTCTGTTCGGATTCCATGGCCTTCATATCTCTATAGTTCTCTCTCTCATATCTCTCTGTCTGGGAAATCCCGGCTCTCAGGGTAGGGCTGTGCTGGGCTGGCTAGGCAATGGCAGAGGCTGAGGTTGTGGGGGTGGATGAGGTTGCAGTGGAGACTGGGCAGGCAGCAGGCAGATGAGTGGACTGCCTACACTGGCTGCTGCCTGGGGCAGCGCCCTGACACCCTGTGCTGTGCTCCCTCCTCAATATGTCATTTGCAGAGGTGCTGACTGGCTTGGCCTTGATCAGTCGTGGGTCCAGCCTGGAGCTGGGGAAACTTGCAGAATCTTCTCACAGGGGCCAACTCTGTAGCCCCTCCCCTGCTACCAAAAAAACCACCACATAAAACCACAACCCAGCACTACTCAAGAGATGGGTTCTGAGTCAGTGAAGTAAAGCAGTGGTTGCTGATTCAGCTCATCTTGGACTTTGTGTTGCAAGCAGAGAGAGTGGAGCTGGGTGACAGAATGTTGCTTTTTTTCCAAGGTTGCCAAAACTTTTTTTGCTTTCTCTGAATAAAAAGGGGGCAAGTAAATTCACCAAGTGGTTGATGTTGGAAGAGATGTCTGGAGATTGTCTAGCCCAACCCTCCTCTTCCAAGCAGAGTAATCTCAAACAGGTTGCTGAGGACTTTGTTCATTAGATTTTTAATATCTCCAAGGACAACCCAGTGTGGTAAAGCTTGGGACTTGTGTCTGTTTCATTTATAGCAGATGCATTGTAATCAGATCTTAGAAGTTAGAACTTGTTTTCATATTCCTAAATCTAAGCTTGAAATTACAGGTTTGATTGAAATTGAGAAGTGATAATTTAACTTCTGTTGAAGTCGAGGTCCTGTAGAACACATAATCAGTTCATAAAATCAAGAAAGGAGCCCTGTGGTAAGCAGGCATCTGGTTGCTGCCTCCGTAATTCCACCTGCCTCAGCAGCCTTTGGCCAAAGATAGAACATGATCCTGCCAAACAGGAAGCAAAATCCATTACTGATCTGTGACACTATGCTCTCCTTTATTGTGCTTGCTGTGCAATCTTATTAGTCATTTGTTCTTGCTGCATATTGAAAGAATGCTATGGATTATGTCCTCAGCTTAGCCTTCCCTGTATCTTACTACTTTGACAGATCTGCTGAAAGGTCAAAATGAGAGATGAAATACATATGCTGTCAAAATAGAGAGAAAGAAAGGCATATGAACCAGCTTTACCTTTCTCCAGACTACTTCATAGAAACATGAGAGGTGACAATACTGTGTTCTTTGGTTGTCTTCTAAAACAAACCAAGCTGTTCTACATTCTCGAAAGGTCTATTTATGCATCTGAATCTTGGACAGAGACTTAGACTACTGTTTCCAGTTTCACATATGCAGTAGATTAGAAGCGCTGGCAAATTGCGTCATCAGGATGGAGGTTGTGTTTCAGATATCCAGGCAGTCAAAAGGAAACACTGAGGGTAAGAAATATCTGTTCTCAAGAATCTGACAAGTAAGAATCGCATTTTAGGTACCTGAATTTCCTTATACATTGTGTGTGTTGTTTGGATGTTTTAACGTGGTTTACCGTTAAAGAGAGGATACCCCTTTCTGTTTATGGACTTGAGAACTCCTAAATCTTGAAAGTACTGCATTTGTTATACGTTCATGAGCATTTTTTTTCTTTAAAATATTTGTACATACTAACAATTGGAGAAATAGGTTGAATGTGTTATTGCTTCCTATTCTGGTCTGGTTTTGGTCATGAATTTAGTTAGTAATTCCTTTATGAGGTCTAGTTAACTGGTTTAATCACTGGTAGTGATTATTCTTAAATTTTTTTTGGAGATGTTGATATTTGATAGTCACACATAACTAGACATAAGTTCTAGCAAAAAATATATACTTGGGACTTCATGGATGTACCAGACTTTGAATTTCTTAATGATGAAAATGCTTAGCAGAAAATCATGTTCCTTATGTTAACATGAATATGTGTTAATGACAGTCCAGGAGAGACTGTGTGTCCAGGAGGGTAGGCAGTGTGTAGGAATCAGTCTTTAGAACTGAAACTGCTACATCACTCTTTCTTAGTGTTCTGTTGCTTTGACCAGCAACAAATTGGTGTTTCGCTGCTTGTTAGATGGACTGAACAAGAAAGAAAATCAAGTGAAGGTTCTGATAACAAATCAACTTTACAACCGAAGAGGCTAGGCACCTGTAGGTAATGGGGAGGCAGACAATAGAACAAGAGGTCCAGGAAGGTTAAAATTAAGAGTATGAAGACACAAGTTTGGCTTTTAACACATTACCATGTCAGAACCTTGAATTTTTTTAACATAACGTAATAATGACCAATACAAACTGCCTGCCTAATTTTAAATTCAGCAAATTTAATGCAGATACTTTAGTTTCAATATGGAAAATTCCAAATGATCCAGTAAAATAATATCATGGTTAACATAATGAAATCCTTACTTTAGTCTTGCATATATGATTGACAAATCTCTTACCTTCAAATTTGGCTAAGGTCCTTAAGGTTGAGTAACTGAATCAATTAAAAGCTCTAGGAGTATGCCTGTGCTTCTCATTACATACAGGAATAGTATGAAATCTGTAGATGCATAGTTAAACACTTAACATAAGACTTCAAAAAATCAGGATTTAATTTTCAAATTTAAATCTCAGTAATTTCCTAAAGTTTCTAAAACTACTTCCTAATGGAAAACGTGTTTTAACTTTCTTTGAAACCAGTGCTTTAGGCATACATAGGTCAGGTTTCAGATAAATACTTCTGATTTGTAAGGTCTGAATACTTCCTAAAGCTTGTCTCAGATTTTCTCTTCTTGAATTTAAGTAGAAATACACTTAATGTATTTCTGTCACAGTTATGGCAGCCATTAATACATCATCCAGCAATGGAGTTATAATGATGCATTGCTTATTCTATATACCCTGAGTAGATACGAGTGATAGTAACATGTACGGAATTCTGAAACACTGGAGTCCTTAATACTTGAAGAAAACAAACACTTATTAAAAAGGGAAAAGCAAACCACAAAACAAACACCTGCATACCACTTCTAGCAAACAGATAAGGTAAGATTAAAAAAAAAAAAACCACATGTATCATTTTTCTAGTTAGAGAGGAAAATGTATTTTTTTTTATTTGTTTGAATCAAAAAATTTAGAACCACCACATTGATCCAAGATTTGCTATTTGTTTTCCCCTCTTGGAACAATGTTGCCATTGCAGTATCATTACTTTCTTCTAACTTCCTGTGAGAAATATAATGCAAACTAAAAAGTATTTTTCTACTTTTTGTAAGCGTCCTCATCTTCTTCCCTGAACTAATCAGCTGCAGAAGATCTTTCATTTGTTTGGTTTCCTCTATAAACCAGGTAGAAATTCTCTTATCTCAGCTCTTTGTAATCTCAGAGAAAGCACAATAGACTTAATCGAGAGGCAGAAAAAGTAGCTTTTCTATATATACTATTGTAGCACAAGATAGCAGCTGAAAATTGCTCTAAGTATTGTGCAAGCATGTACTTAAAAATGCCACATTATGCCCAAAACTTTTTTTTTTAATATGTTTAAGATTCTGTTAACCTGTTCAGAAAATTCAAAGATCTTTATCCTTTGAAGGAATCTACTTAGGGTATATTGTGAGTTCAGAGAACCTTTGAAGACAGCTGGAGATTTGATGACTTAACTCAATCATGCAGTTGCCATCACAGGAGATGAGGTCCTTCATCTTGTGTGGAAAAGTACATACATTAAACTTACTCATAGAAAATAAATTTTCAGCACACGTATTTCAGTTCTGAGTTTGCAAGTCTTCTGTATGTGGTCTTTAGTGACCAACTAGATGGATGTCTTGAAAGCCTGTTTCGAAGTGCAAACAGAAATTATTAGAAAAAACGAATACCACCTTAATCAGCTCTTGTCCTGAAGAAGCACAGTAATGTAGACATATCTGAATCCCAAGAAGACTCAGAGGCAGTCTTTAGGGTTCTGTGCTTATGAAGTGCTGCAAGGTTTTTGTTACCATATCTTCTCAATGCAAATATACTGAGGTTGATGGATGTTCCGAGGTGCTGGTGGTTATACTACAATTTAATTTACAGTATTGATTATTGTGACAGCATGACTAGCTTAGTTACAAATTGCTTCACAGACCTGGATACAGAACTTCACAAGTAAGAACAGTATCAATTTACCTACTTCACAAACAGAGGCAGGAATTCTGAAACAACCTATTGTTTCAACTTTATTTTTGTTAACTGCTTTTATTTCCTTCTCATTTAATAACTGAGATGTATGAACTTCAGGTGCAACATATTTTCGTTTAATATTCGACTCATAATGCTTTATCTGACACAGGAAGTATACTAGAAGACAGGCAGTTATAGGTAAATGAAATCCATGTTTTTAATATAACACATCCTAATTTTGCCTTCAGAATCAAAATACAATAATTTGAAATAAGAGGTAATGGTAGCTGTCTCTTAAATGCTTCCTACTCCTACTATTGCCTCATGAGAATTATGAAATAAAATTGAGCACAAAAGAACAAATGAGAAATCTTTAAGAGTGAGTGAAATATTAATGCTAGAATTATTCCTTCTGCTCTGAAGTTGCATGTTTTATTTTTCAATAGAGAGAAAGAGTTGATACTCCATTAATGACAGGTTTTCAAAGCAATTTGATACAATGGTTATATGGAAGCTTCTTAAACAAAAATCACAGGAAGTAAGTTTTATCTAAAAAGAGTATGGAGCTAAAGTATTACTTTGATAAGCTTAAAATGTCAAAAAGAAGTATTTTTGTGCATTTTGAAGTTTTTCCAGTACCAACGTTGATTAGCTATAATGACTGTGTCTTGGGAAGAACTGAATGCTTTCACATTCAGATTCACAAGGCTTATAAATAATGTTTGGTATTACCAAAGCAGTTGCTACCATAAAAATGGATATAAGGAATCAGAACATCCTAAATTTTGCTTAAACTAATAATTATTTATGCTAAAAAAGAAATAGGGTCTGTAGACCTATTTTGTGCAAGTATGGATGAATACTTTTATTTATATTCAAGTTAATAACTCAGTTTAAATGCACTTCAAACTTCCTGAACAGGTTATAGAACGAAATCTGAACATTTTGACCAATACAACTAAGAAATGGCAAAAGCAATTAAAACAATTTGAAGCATGGTAACTGCAAAAGAGGGGTTTTGTCTCTTCAATTTGAAAACAATTCCAATTTCTCCACTTGGAGGAAAAAGCAAAGGGATGTGCAGTCCTACCTGTGCAAAACAGATTTCACATGCAGAGAAACAAATGGGGCGGAACGATGTCTTCAGAAATCAATTTTTATTTGTCTTGTGAATACCGAAATGAAAGTTTACTTGAGTCAAATGTTTTGTTTATAACACCTTCTCCCCACGTAGCACAAACTAATCTGTTTCAAATAAAACATTGAGAAATTTGTCAGATTCTTTTCCCAGTCACCCTTTAAGAAACCTCATTTTATAAGAAAACATATGTGAAAGACAATAATTGCATACAACAGTTACTGAGCACTGTCTAAATTATTTCCCTTATCAGTTATGTCCCCAAAGACATAAGCATGAAAGTGTTTCTTTCAAATCATACTCTATTCTTGGTCTGTTATCCTCATTTTCGTCTTAAAAAACATGAGGCCCCTTGCAGTAGTCTTGTTTCAGGATGAAATTTAAGTAGGACTTCTGGCTAAAGCAACAAGATTGAATAAAGTTGATATTTAGAACATGTAAAAAGAAATACTATTTTCTCCTCTTTTGGTGATAACGCAGTAAGTGGTTTTCAAAATGCTGAGGTGATCTGGCTAATCGAGTTAAATTAATCCTCTTAAATGAGACTAATTATTTCTTGCCTTAGACAAAAACAGATCAATAAAGTGGGGTGCCACTTCTGTCAGTTTGCTTACTCCCAAATGCTGTTCATTTTCTTTTTTCATAAGAAATTGACATTACTTCTTTTACTTGCTGAGATATGATGACAAGCAGAATTTAAATATCTTGAGAACTGCCTGAAATCTTAGCAGTGAAGTGACAAAACTTAGTTTTTTACCTCAGTGATGCAGAGATCAAACCAGAGTACCTCTTCTTTCTAAATGTGAAGGAGAGACCTGAGTGGGCTAAACTGTCTGACTGATACGTTGGAGATCTGGGGAATACAACAGCAGAGACCAGCACCCACCTCCACTGCCATCAATAACCGCCCAGCATGGCACATCCTACATGCTGCTCACTGGCAGATGGAAAGGTGTTTATTTGTCTGAAGTGAACCAAGTGCTCTTATAGCTACTATCTGGAAAAAAAGAAAAAAAAAAAAAAAAAAAAAAAAAAACTTAAATTATGGGAAAAAAAAAAAAGATT
>VZTO01021040.1:0-10188 GCA_013400615.1 Syrrhaptes paradoxus
TGAGTAGGCCTTCCAGCAAATCTGGCATACAATTAGAAAAAAATGCATTCAATTTCACTGCCTCTTGTCTCTACACAGGTCATTTTGAAGCATAAATTAAAAAAAAAAAAAAAAAGAATATTGAAACCTCTGCTTAAACCTTATCAAAACCCAGTTAAGTTAATTAAGCAGATGTCTAAATGTTTTGGCAAATGAGGAGGTACTGGGGAGTTGAAATCCATATCAACAACAGGACAGATTCCAAATACTTAATCTGGTTGTCTTCTGGGCACACACAGCAGCTTTACAAAGAAATGTTAATTCTCTTGTGTAAGCACTGTGTCTTCTCTAATAATTTTTCATTTTTAATTTTATTTCTACAAGTAGAATAAAGATCAGGTGAACACTGAGTAATATGTGATGAAAAATTGTAAAGAGAATTACAAAGAAAGCTTGATTACTGTTTTTACGATAAAAATCAACTCTTGATCTCAGAAAGAATGGGATGCTACAACAGTTTCTTTTCAAAAAGACAGGATATCACTGTCCCTACAGACTTCATTCCTGCAAAGTAGGAATATCTGTATGCCAAGTTGAAGGATAAGAACTGTATTTACATGGGAAAAAAAAGATCGCCCTATTTCAAAGGCATGCTTCTGCTAAGGAAAATGGTGACTCTAACTAGAATATCCCTGGGAAGAAAGATTAATGCAGTGAAGAAATAGTGTTCTTTTCTCTGCCATCAACACTTTTTTAATTCACAAGGATGTAATAAAATATTTTTTTCTTTGTAAATTTTGAAGACTTTGTTTGTATTATTATTTTCCTTCCTATGATATATAACCACTGAACAGTAAGTTTCAAGCTCTTGTTTTCTGGTCAAAAATGCTCTTAAATTGTTGCCACACATACTGCAATTTCAAATATCACTAGAGGTTGGCCCAGTGTAAAGCATTATCCTGGAAAAGGAAAACTTGAAAAGTAAATTCTTATGTCCTTTTTCAGTATAAACCTGCACATTTTAGCTGAATTTGGGTATTTGTCAGGAGGAATATATAACACTGCATATTAATGTAAACAATTTCTGGAACTCCATTCCTTCACATAAAAACCACATAGCACAAACTCCTAAATATTGTCAAGTTTTTTGAAGACTTAGAGATGATTGCACCGATTGAAAGATTTAATCATTACTATTAAAAGGTATGGAATGATATATTATTGTTTTTTGCTTTTATGACCTCCCTTTTTAAAGAAAAAATACAGAGTATATTTAGTGCAAAGGAAATTTCCCAAGGCAACTGTCCAGATCCAAAGTCAGGGAGGTTTCAATACAATCCCAAGAGCGAGATTAAGACACAAATAGGATCAGATGCCATACACCCAAACCAACTTCATTAACAACAATAAAATGCAAAAACAATAGTTAAGCATGGAATAAAAGGTAGAAATAAAGCAAGAAGTTGAGATTGAAAGGTAAAAAACAGTTACCACACAAGTTCCAGCAGTGTTCCGATTATCCACAGGCCTTGGCAGTGAACGCGCACAGTCGCACACACACGTTCACTCACACCTCTGCTCACATGCACACCCACACACACACCCCATTCGTGCCCTTTCCTGAAGACTTTTATAGGGTAGGGCAGGAGAAAGATCATTGGACTGAGGTTTTCCATGACAGCGACACATCCAAGACATGTCCCCTTTGTCCCCCTCTCGCACGTGCCCATGCTGCCCCTGTGGGGTAAACGCACTTGCTGAGTGCTCCCTCATGGTGCACAGCTCATGTCCCAGCATGTGGTGGAAGTCATAGGGGCTTGTGCCCCTTCACCTTCCCCCCCCTCCCCTGGACAGGGAAGCATGACTGTTCACACTAAACCAGTTTCACCTTACATCATTGATGTCACATATTCTTTGTGCACAGTTCAGTTTTCAAGTAATCTTTGGGACAAATATCCCACAGTTCTGTCTCTCACAGCAACAGAACCCAATTTCCAGTGTTCGCACACTAAAGGACAACATCTAGTCTTCAGATGAACACTTGTGAGGCTTCTAGTAAGTCTAAGGGCAACTCTGATTCTTTATTAAAAAAAGTTGAAGGGATACATTTCTATAAAATTATAGAGAATATAGCTGTTTTGTTTAGAGACCTTAATGATTTATTTTGTACACTGAAATATTCACACACATATGTAGACACCACCCCCCATGTCCTGACGAGTTTTAGTCTTTAGCTATTAGCCTCTATTCTGTGTTCCAAGAGGAAAATACATATTGGAAACAAGTCCCACTTTTACAATACTTACTCTTCCACCTAGGTTTGAATTTTATTAATATGCTTCTCTTGTCCCCTTTTCATTTTATTTTCAGTCTGTGTGAAGCCCTCTTTTCTGCTGGCCCACTTCCACATTCATTCCACTGTAGTCCTCTCATGATTTCCTTGTTCCAAACCCTCAGGTTCAAGGTTTATATTACTTTTCACTCATCCAGAATTCCCTTCTTAAATTTCAGAAAGAAAACAGTAACTGAAAATAGAGAATATAGGAAGTCAATCTACTTTGTGTGAGTAACAATGAAAAGGTGAAGTTTCTTTCCTTAAAATGTTCCAGGCCTCATGAGATTGTAGGGAAACAAGAACGTGATCAAGAGTACAATGATGCAGTGGTAATTGCTTCAATTGAAACTGCTGAGTATGCTAAAGTCTAAAATGAAAAAAATCAGATACATGTTCATATAAATGTATCTGAAAAACATGTTTTAATGAAAAGAGGCATCCAGAATTAGAATATCTTCTCTATTAATGTAAAATACTCAAAATAATTTATTTTCTAGTATGGAGTCACCATATGCCATGAGGGAGTTGCGGTGGGGTGGCCACAAGAACAGAACCACACTGTTCAGTAACATATAACATAAACCTTTCTGCAACACACTCCCTCCACACACCATACATCACTCAAGGTCCCTGTCTCTCCAGTCCAGTTTAGACCACACCATTAACTCAGCCTAGGAGGACAGTCTATCTGGTGGATGTGTCCTTGTCCTGACTGGCATCCTGGTTTCTACATGTAGCAATTTCACCTCATCTCAGCCTTCCACACTATCTGACAACCATGTATGCATTCACCTGACAAAGTAGCTATTATTTTAATTACATATTTTTTTCCAAATCAGAGTCAGTTTAAGCCTTGAAGGCCTTACTAAACATGTAGCTGTGCGTCTATCTCTTTGGCCAATCACTTGTTACTAAAGGATTTTCTAATGTGGTCTGGTCTCCTGCCCCAAATATGTTATCTTAGTGTAAGTTTGGAAAGAATTATACAACATAGTTCATGTATAGCTCTATTTTACAACCAGGAAGACGTAGTGAAGGTCTCACTTCTTTCTGGATAGGCTTCATTCTGTGATGCCATACCATTCATCAGTCACTTTCCTCATACTACCAACAGGTCTGATTAGGCACTCACCTTCAGAATATCTTATCTGTATGCCTCCCTGGAAACAAGAAGAGGGCAGTGGAATGCAAAGTGACATTAAATAACACTAACACACATACACTGTTTCCGTAGCTTGACTTCAGCTACTGGGCTGACTAATGATAGCTGCAGGAAAGATTTTTGTCTTTACTTTCCTGCTAAAGTGCATAATGATGTGTGTGCTCTGGCATTCTGAGTTCCAGCATTCACGTCAGGCATTTATCAGAGTATGTGTACTATGTGTTCAGTCATTTTCTGTGAAAAACATAGCAGACGGAAAGCAAAGAAGGAAGTTATATTTGCGGTTCTGTGCTTGTGTGGTTGATACACCTAGGTACCATATCCAGACATAGCCAGAAAATGGAAAAAAATCCCTGTAAGAAAGTGTGTGAGAGACCTTACAGAACAGTATATACAGAAAAGCATCTTCTATTTGAGAGAAAAGGTGCTGCCTGCTGATATTTTTTATACTTTATATTCACTTGTATTAAACAAACAATTGACTCAAAGGAATAAAGAATAAATAACCCCAAAAAATTGCTTCTGTAATCTTTTATCCTCAAAAATAAATTACCAAACTTTTATACTAATTAACCTCTATTTTTAAAATAACAAGCAACAATGAATGAAAAACATACACTGGCATCTCGAAAAAATACTTGACTTTGTGTCAAGCTCTAGATTTTAAATAAGTGTATTTTATATTGTCCAAGAGAAGACTATTTGTCAAAAGGTTTAAACCAGAAAAAAAAAGTATAAATTAATTACAAAATACTACACTGGGATTGAACTTAAGCAGTTGTTTGCCATGGATGTCTTGATGTGCTTCATTTGTGACAGAATCATGTTACAACATTACAAATTGTCAGTGCATGTTTCCTCACATTTTACTGACCTACAAAAAGAGCAATATAGTGTTATAATTGTCAAGAGAAAATGGATGAACATGAATATTTACATGTGTAATTAGAAATATTGCTAACACTTTTAGGACTGAAAATTGTGTTAAGCAATTGTGTTAATTCTCAGAATACTCACACAGAATCTGACAATGATGGTGAATTTCTAGAATAAGAAATATACTATATTAGTTTAATCTGCTCTGGAATGCATTTTGATTCAGGCAGTAGTATATTTCTGGCATAGAGATGCACTGTTGGTTTGTACAAAATCAATGGCTACCACTGCCAGTATATTCACAAGAGCAACAGGAATTATAGATCAAACTGTTTTCCTTTCACCACAGTTCTCTTTTCAGGATTAGTAACAATACAACTTTTGTTGTCATGCTCTAGACCATTGTGGCAAATTACTTTTTTGACCTTAATAAACCTGTAACATACCTTTGATATCTCACTCACTATTCTTCACTGTCTTAACTAAAAACATTCAATTGATATCATCCTTATACTCTTTACAAAGCATGGTCTAAGATCTACCTTAAAGTCAGATAAACTCTTTCTAAAATCAGATAAATACAATAAAAATGCAAGGTTCATCTTTGTCCTGAATGAGTCAAACGTCATATTTATTTTTTTATTTTTGCAACAGCCTTTAGCTTAAAAAAACCTTTTTCATAGGGATTTAGTATGTTTTTATTATATTCAATATTTAGTCTCTATTTGATCTAACATAAATATTTTAGATGCATCATAACTCCTGATATTTTAGAAATAGAGCTTCAGGCTTTGTTACTGAAGAGTCAAAACTCTGCCAATAGTCTCCACAGTTGCAGCTGCAGCTTTGGTAATATTGTCTCAGACTAGATATAAGGAAGAATTTTTTTATGATGAAGGTGGTGAAACACTGGAACATGTTGCCTAGAGAGGTGGTAGATATCCCACCCCTGGAAACACGCAAGGTCAGGTTGGACAGGGCTCTGAGCACTGTGATTTAGTTGAAGACATCCCTGCTCATTGCAGGGGGGTTGGATTAGATGATCTTTAATGTTCCCTTCCAACACAAACCATTCTAGGATTCTATGGTTACTTCGTATTTCTGTGTAATTTGATTATTTTATTTTATTTCATTTTTGTTTACCTCTAGACCCATAAGTTGCCCTAATTTTTCCTCAAAAATAACCCTGGACCCAGGAAATACTAATCTTATTATAAGCTTAAATACTTAGGAGAACACAGAATTCTGTATTCCCTCCTACTTTCCTGTTTTTAAACATATGCCGCATAAAGATCTTATTATTCAATTGACCACATTCTTCTGGCAAGTCTCTTTTACTTTTTTACTTTGCTCTGCAAATTTATTTCATGTAATACCACTTGTCACCGAGACCAGCAAAACAGTGCACAAGTTATTTTCCCTAGGGATTGATGACTAAACTGTTTGGATTGATTGGACAGCACTTGGTGCGGTACCTACCTGTGGTGGATTGTGTTCTCTTAAAGAGTGGGATCTGGCTGATCAGTAGATTCAGAAGATGTGAAGATCCAAACTCCAGAGGTCAAAACACCAAGATTTTCTTAAGGACCCAAAAGAGACTTCACAGTGTTCATTTCAATCCAGGAAACCACTGAAAGCTTTTGAACAAGTCAAAAGTAATAGACTACAGCCCTGCAACGACCCTGTAGGAAGAAAATAATGATACAGAACCTGTGCTGGCAGATCTAAGTCTTCTCTGTTTTAAAACAGTCTTATTTTGGTTTCTGTTCTGAGACCAAAGTTTTATTGTGTCTACCTGAAAGAAGAAGGGGTAAACCAATCAGTCAAAAGCTGTAGCTAACTCAGTCTCCTGACATAACCATGTTAAATAGATCAGTAAGGAAATATGCAAACCCTAAAGGAGTCCAGACTTGTGGAAGCTTTAGGAGTCAGATTAAAAAAAAAAAAAAGAAAGAAAAAAAAAAAAACATAAAAAAAAAAAAAAATAAAAAAAAAAAAAGAAAAAAAAAAAAAAAAAAAAAAAAAAAGGCATTGTTAGAAGTTGCTTTTAAGCAAACAGGTTCCGATGAGTCAAAACTCATTACCTGAACTTGTAGCAACCTGAGAAAATGTAAGGCTTCTAATTGGTAAATTCATATGATGATGTTTTAAGCTCTGTGGTCAGGCCAGCTTGGATTTTTCTCAGCCACATGATCTGTGCACTGTGCTTCTTACTCTGATGTAAGGTTACAAGTAGCCATATTTTCAATAACTGGTCAGAGAGACACTTGAGTAAAGACAAGATAACCTTACTGATGAACCCAAAAAATAGCTGTTCCAGGTGCAGGGGACATAATAGAAAAACGTTGGTATGTCTGTGTTTCTGGAATAGTTGTTTTCAGAGCAGTGAATCAGGAGAAGTTGTCACCATACTCATGAAATTTTTTTTTTCTGAACAATCTTTTTTTATAAATAAACCTGTTTCAAGTTCTATACGAGTTACAAAAATCTGGAGATATAGCTGGGGATGCAGTTCTCTCTTCACAGCACAATGAAATAAAAGTTAAACAATAAGCAGTAGGTGCTGTCATCCACCTCTCAGCAGAGATCTGGATAAATACACAAACAAATTATTACAGGGGGTGTCACTGCCATTTTTCAAGCTGTATTGCACTGAATAACACACAGTGGACACAAAAAGAAATTATTCCCCTCTGTGATCCCCACAGTTGGCAGACATTTTGTTGATCTAGTACCAGTCAGACAAAAAAGGTGTTTGATCTTACATGAGCATGCGCCTAAAGGCCTTTAATCTGTCATAGCCATTAATGACAATGACATTTTCACTGACCTGCTCGAATCCTTTAACTCTTTCTAGACAATGTTTTGTGACATATCCTTCCTTCCAATTAAATCTGATTATTAGCTGGTTGAGTGAATATTCTCAGGAGCAAAGGGAAAGAGTGTTCTCTGTTTTTTAAATTACAGATCATGATGGTGGCCACATGACACCTAACGAGCAAAATACTGGGTAAAATGCATTTTGTAGTTTAGTTTCTAACTGACCTTTTTATTACAGGAACCAACGATATGTATAGTATGTTACTGACTGTATCAGGAAAGACAGAAAGAGACTAACTATTGCATTTTATACCTGTAAAGATTTAAAAACATGAATACATGACAGAAATATAATTTTATACTTCTGACTCTCCTGGGTGTTCTAATGGCAGACGTTAATTTAGCAGTCACAGAATTATTTTTTTCTTACAGCATGTGTACAAAGCTAGAATGAAATTCTGTATCCTTTAGGATATTTATATTGACAGTAAATCTCTAGAATAGGAAAATTAGGCATTGTTGTTGTTTGTTAAATGGACAAAATCCACCAAAACTAAACACTAAGGAAGATATAAGGAAGCCCCATCCCTGGAGGTGTTCAAGGCCAGCTTGGATGAGGCTTTGAGCTACCTGGTCTAGTGGAGGGTGTCCCTGCCCATGGCAGGGGGGTTGGAACTTGACGATCTTTAAGGTCCTTTCTAACTCAAACCATTCTATGATTCTATGATTCTATGATTCTGTGATATATTTGCATATATTTATTATACAATCTCTGAGGCTCCCAGGAAGAAAAACTCAGGCATATTCTATCTCCTTGTAGGCGTATGTGAAAATTTCTCTACAGTGTAAACAGACTAGGCATAGAATGATTTATTTTGACCACTATCCTCAGCAACTTCACATACTGCACAGACAAAGCTTTTGAAAGGTTCAGTGTTAGTTATTATGGAGACAGATGGGATTCACAGGCAGCCTGCACTCCGGGTAACCTTACAACAATGGCACTGAGAGTCATGGAGTTACTGAGTTTGTACAGCCATTGTACTGGACATACAGCTGTCATCTGGCATCATTTTGAGACAAACTATGCAGAAATTTAAGCCACTTTAATCACAAGGTTAGGTATAACTTCCTGATTGTTCTGAAGATGGCAGTTCTCCATCTTGTAGGTTTTGTACAAGAATGCTGTACTAGAACAGACATGTACAAATAAACCATTGTTTTCCACAATTATATGGTTATATATATATATATATATGAGACATAACTTTTTATAGATTTGCTTCCCCTCACACTTTCATTACCATTGCAGGTACGTAGAGACAGTTACTACAAGGGGAATAATGGTCCTGTCTATCCAATTGCCATTTTTATAGGTATGGTAGACCTTTCCCTTTCTTCAGTTAGCATTTTCAGATCACCTTGACCCATGTTTTCTTGTCAAAGCCATAATTGAAACTGAAAAAAAATGAGATTTCCAAAGCCAGATTATAAATCTAGGCAGAAGAATGTCTGTTTTATTGAAAGCCAGTGTTGTAACCTCTATCCTGTCCTCGTGTCTTCCAGGTTCAACAGGATGAGAGACAAACAGTAGACACTAAAGAGTGACAGACCTCCACACAAGCCAAGATAGTTTATTGAGAACAGTAAGGAAAACATAGACGTTTTGAATATGAGAAGAAATCAGAGAATGATTTTCAGATGTATGAGGTACTGAACTTTTATATTATGCTGTGTGTTCAGGAGAGAGGGAAGGTCATGGCTCGGGGAAGCATCAACTTCTAGCCAGTCATTTGTTGGTACCCCATAGAAATCTTTTCTTCTTTAATGGATCATTCTTGCCTCATGTTGCCTCCAGACAAGTGTGAGTATCTACAAAGTGCAATGATGTAGAAGGTGAGACTCGGTAGTACAGGCATCTTTATCTCTGGTCCTCGTTTTTCAGTTAATGACTTAGGAAAAGCAGTGATAAAGCCCTTTACTGTCCAATTCCTCATGAAGAACTGTATCATGACATTCTGTCTCAAATTAAGGTCCTGCTTCATGTTGAGTTCCACTAAGGTTGTCAGATTTTTAATTTGAAAATAAATTTTGCAACAACCACCATCACTCTTGAAGCCTCTATTCCCTGGCTAGCCTTAGACATTTGATACAAAAGGACCACAGACAGCAAGCAATTTGAAAAAAAACAGCCAAATTAACAAAAACTCAAGCAAACAAACAAACAAAACAAAACAAAAAAGTAGCCAAAGCCAGGCCTGCACATGTGTCTGCTTGCTGGGTAATCAGCAGAAAAAACAATCTTATCACACCACTATGACAGGGAAGAAGGTAAAAGGGATTTGGTTATCCCAGTTATATTGAAAATAGGCTATCAGTTCTGGTGATGGGAGTTCCACCTAGTCTTCTCTGTTTAAATGTCTGTCAAGCATGGAATGAAACACACATATGCACAGATAGACAACCCTGCTGGAGCTTCTGAACATCTTCTCAGCATGATGTGCAAATCCTGCTATGCTCTGTTAAACTAAATCTGTGTAAAGTATGAGAAAAGTAATGTTCCATATACTGCAGTGATAGATGTATGATCTGAATCTTGCATTAAACTCATTGTATGAAATATTTAAATATTATCTTCTGCATTTCCCAAGTCATAGGAAAGATCATGAAGAACAAAAGGGATCTGCATGGGGTTTTCTATAGCCACTTAATTCGTAAATAGAAAAGAGCAGTCTGGCAGCAAAATTACCAAGACAGTGTTCTAGATTCTTTAGATTAGTTAGGAAACTGTTATCTGAATTGAGTCTTTCACTTAATCAGTATGCAGAAGCAACATAGCACATTGGTGTGTCTACCCCAGGAATGACTTCTAGCTACCATTGCATTATAAAACATTAATAAGTACTAAATTCATAATGACCCTTACATTAAACTCACTGAAGAGATTATAGTACATTTAGTGGCCCATGCCCACGCTTCTTTTTTTGCTGTTTTGGTTTAGATTATAATGATGCTT
>VZTO01021040.1:15121-30288 GCA_013400615.1 Syrrhaptes paradoxus
TTGCCATGAACATATGAATCTCTGGAGGATGTATGTTTTACATTTTACAGTAACACTTATTGTATTTGTGAACATAACTATAAAAACAAAAACCCTCAGACTGCTCTAGCGCAACTGGAAACAACTTGCACTTCTGTAAAACTATCATACATTGCTTTATTTTGGTTCCTGGCTATATAACTGCGAACTTTCCTAAAGTGGCATATTTGTGCACCTGCTGGAAAGATACATGTTCTTTAAAGCAATTAAGTTTTCTGGTGCTGGCAAATCCTGGAAGGTTTTTTGGGTTCTTCACTATATGATACACTTGTAATTTGTAATTGCTGTTACCATGTTCTGTACCAATGTTTCCAAATAATTTCTATTATTCTTAGTAATGTATTATAACTTAGTAAGCTTCTGCAGATTGATTGTGAAAAGGATTTTTAAATTTTTTATTTTAGAGTGACATCCCCACCTGTCAATGAATGCTTTTTACATCAGGTTAGTACATTTAAAATTTTTAAAGTAGGAGAAAGGCCCCGTCAAGATATGGATGAATATACTTGACCTATCAAACTTTATACAATTTAATCAAATAAAAGTAAATGGATATTTTCCTCAGGTGAAACTAACCTGTTTTATGTCATTCACGTGACAGGTGTAAGACATTGCATTGCCTGCAAGTTGCAGACATTGTGTTGCATAGGGAAAGGATATTACTGAAAAGTGTTGCAGTATTTTCAATAGCCTCACTTTCTCTCAAGGAAAGCTGGTGGTTGTTTCTTCTGCTAAGACCGCTGAAAGCACAGGAGAAACGAAGCTTGCCTGGAGAGATGTGTCATAACATAAAGAAGCACATGTGCAGGTATATATGTAACTACTGTATGAAATTGTTCTTGGTAGCACAGCAGATGTGAGACTGAACGAGAGATTTGAAAGAGAAGAAGCAATTGTTTTTACAAATTCTGTTAGTATTCTTACTTTCCATAAGAGCAAGAATGGATGAAAGCACAAAGTCTCACACTGGAAGATATATTTCTATTTCCAGGGGGCTGAAAGGGAAAATCAGATAGATCCACAAGACTGAGTAACTTATTTGGAGAATTGTATGTTTTTCTTAAATGAAAAAGAATGAGAGCTCTTTGAGTTTAAAACTATAGTGAGTCTTTGACAAGTAAAATCACACTAACTTTTAAATGTGTGTCAATCATTGCAGTAAGTAGCTTGTAAGAAAAACAGATCTGTATTTCCCTCAGTGAGACTTTTGTTTACTAACACTAATGACAGAAAGCAGTCTTCACTAAGGTTGGCTAAAGTTCCAATAATTACAATTTTTCATCCTGAATGAGTTAAACCATCATTAACCCATTTGTTTTCTCTAAAGGGGGAAAATGTAGCTGTAAGATTAATGCAACATATACATAGCCAGTTCTGAATTGATGCCCTTTTTTCTGAGCTCTCAGGGTAGTCTCATGGGGTTTTACTCTGCACTTCTCTTTCCACCATTTTGTACGCTGCTCAGTCCTTTAGATTCTATCTATCTAGCCTACTGGGTCCTGTGTGATACAAGCTGCTTTGAAATTTGAAAAAGAGAATCCACGTTTTTCAGTTGTTTCCCAAAGAAAAGCCGAAACATCTGAAAGCATGGTCTCACCGCCAGTTTGTATTATTTGAAGCCAGATAGATTAGACAAGCTGTTCACATATGACAAATTCAAAGTGTCAGACTTGCTGTTAACGTAAAGAATGACGCTATGATGTAGAATACTTCTTGTAGACATGACAGATGCAAAGTATGAGAACAAGGTCCATGGCACATTTCAGAGCCTTAAGCTGGAAGTGTTACCTCTCTTTTCCCATAAGTCTGTTTTCGTTTAAGAATCATGGGAATAGCAAAAACTGTCCTGAGACATTATGTGCTCAAGAATAAGCTGTCTTGTGGCAGCAAAGTCTTTATTTCATGTCACCTCTTATAACTGTATTGTTACTACTTCAATTTTATGTAGCATTTATAAGTTCTTTTCATATCACCTTTTTATTTTGTGTATTTACTTTTTTAACAGTACAGGGTGTATAGTTGGGTAATCTGGATTTTAATCTTTTGACAAACATTTCAGCAGATAACAAACCCAGTTTCAAAAGGTGCTTTGCCATCTCTTTCAGTGACAGAGATTTCAGTTAGACTTACCATTATTTTTAAACTTTTTTTAACTTAAAGTTATTTACAACATGTCCTGTGAGTTGTAGATAACAGAATGTTTTAAATTATTTTTTTTTTAAAACACACACACAAAAGATTTCTCCTTCTGATACTTGTCTCATTTCTTGGAAATTTTATTTTCTGTCTAATTTCTATATGTAAGCTTGATTTTATTTCCTTTTATCTTTCATTCTTCGGTGAAGCTTATCTTATCAAGAGTGTTTTTTGTTGCTCCTATATACTCACCATGGGAACAGTTTCATCACTAAATGGTCTAAGCATTTCTAAGCATTATATGATAATGTGCAACATTACTGCATTTTTTCTCAGAACATCATTAAGTTTTAGATATCACTGTGACCTGTGTGTCAGCATCCAGTTTTTGGGTAATAAGCTTTTATTTGTTCTAAAGGCTATGATGACTCCAGAGACTGTAAGATACTTGAAAGACAAAGTTGTTGTAATGTTGTGTTTGTAAGTTTAGTGTTGTTGAGGTAATATAAAGATAATATTGAACAAGCAAAATAATGTATTGTGATTATATTACAGGATAAATGGCCACAGCTTGCACTGAATATAGAACATGAATAATTTTGGGATGTGGAAAATGGTATGCCTGTGTTTTCTGTTCAGGACCTGTTTTCACAAGATGAAGCATTTAACACTGTAATTCATCTTCCTGCCAAGACAGGAAAATTATGAATATGAGAGTAAATAAGTATAGATTTTGCCTTGTGAGAATGCTTTAGTGATTTTTATCACGAAAGAGTGCAAAATGTCTATCTTGTTTGTTTCTCATGTGCAAGTATACAATATTTTTTGTGTAAAGTTAACAATCTTTTTGGTCTGCTTAGAAAGAAAGAAAGACTCCATAAAGGAGTGGCATTTAGCTGACCCACCTTTCGTAGATGTAGCTGTTCATCTGTTCTCGTCGTTTTCTATAACCTGATAAATTCTATTTGCTTCTTTTAAGTTCAAATTAGAGTTTCAAAAAATAATGAGTCTCAAATGCTGAAATTACAGCTTGTCACACTGTCTCAGGTAATCATAAATTCTCACAAAATTGCATTCTCATTTTGAGCTCTTCCATGAAAACACTGTCTTCCCAAACCTTCACTTCTGCTAGAAGTGCAGTATTTCTCAAAATCTAGTAACACAGTCTGATAACTGTCTTGTTTTTCTATAAACTAACTCCAGGCCACTATAGCTAATGCCTCTTCTTGCATGTTGTGTAGGTTCACATTCTGACAAAAAAGAACCACTTTTTAAAATTTCTTCCTTTGCAATTATTCCATGTACCCTCATGACGAGACAAAACACACAGTGCTTCAGTCATCCTCTTAGGCATGTAGATGTTAAGTTTTATCAGATTCCTTAGTCGGAGGATTTTACACCTTTTCTTCCATATTTCCTTCTAGTCTTCTCATTTTAACTTCACTTGTGATGTTATGCAATATTTTGACTGAGGAGAACTCTAAGTTAGGGGGCCTACTCTGCTGAATGTTTTGTATAACAGAATGTAAAGTAACAAATATTAAAGAGAAGTATTGGTAAGAAAAGGCATAGAAGCAAAAAAATAAATACCAATATTTCTCTGTCTGGTTCCATTTGTTCTAAGAAGGAAAACTAGCTGGTCCTAAGGAGAATGTTCTGTGAACTGCAGCACTGCTCCCAAACCTCTAAAAGTCTTTAAAACTTGTCATTTTGAATCACACAGTATGACAGGAGAGTATGCAAGCAAAATTATCTGTGTCACTTCATCTAGGCTGCCTTTCTAGGTTAGGTGAATTAATTCAAGCAGTATATCTGTAGTCTACACTAGACAGATTAGGTATCCTTGTATAGCAAATCTATTATATTCATGTGAAATCAAGAACAATAACAGAAGAATAGAAAATAATAGAAATATATGCAGAAGAAATTCTGCCTTAACTGAATTAAGTGAGAAGTACACACTGTATTCAACTTTTTTGCTGTTTTGCTAAGAGAAACTGTATTGGAACTCAAACACGGTTCTGCACGTTCTTTATTTTCTATATGTAATATAGAGAAGGGATAATCTAAACATAATATGGCTTTGTTTGAATTTAAACAGTTTAAAATGAAAGCTGAAATAATATTTACCTCTTTGTGTACAGAACACAGGTTATATAGACTTCAGTGTATGCAGTTTATATATTCTTATAAATATTCTTCATCCCTTTAGATAAATTAATAATTACATTTGACAGTATGACTATTCAATAAATATTTATGCCATACTACCTACATATCTGATTAGAATAAAGGACGAAAAAAAGCATTCAAAGAAAGCAAGGAAGAAAAGAATTAACATGCACAGATTACCTCTTGATGCAAGGATGCTTTCTGTTTGGATAAAATGAAAATTAATTGTAGAAAGCAGCAACACAACTAAAAGTCTTATGTTCTTTTACATTTTACATTTTTAAGGTACAAAGAAAGTATAGCGCTTTCAATTTGAGTATACAAAAATATTGTAAATTATCTTTTAGTTACTTTTTCTTGCCTACATCATATTTTCCTAGATGTCCAGGAAAATTCTTTCAAATAAAGCACTCTTTCTATCCACATTCCATAAGAAGAAATGAATCTTGCGCCAGTGTAACACAACCACAACCTGATAAACGTTCCTGTAGCACAAATTTTATTTAAAATACAATGTAACTTGTGCTTGCAAATGAAAGCCCTTGCCAAGTCCAAACAAAATCATCATCTCTCCATAAGAGCTGTTTACCTTTTGGAATCAGTTCACAGGACTGGGTCCTAAGGATAATAAAATAACAGACAGTCACTAAAAGAAAAGAAAGAAGAGAAATGTTAAGCATTTCTGGAGGTGTATTACGATCATCCATAAAATTATTGTTTGTATAAAGGACATACTTTATTATCATGTTATTAAACTAACACACCGTTTATGTGAATATATGTTACTTCATATAGTAGGATAAGAAAATTGCAACTGGATAGATAGCCGTGATGAAATGAGTATTGCTTCAGTGGTGCATGTCAACTTATAGAATGCTAATTCCAGCTGAAGTAACATTTTTTGGTTCAATGATTTAGGTTATCAACATCCTGGAAGCCATCTCAGTGAGAATGCTTTTGTCCATTCCAGCCTTTAAAATATCATGGATTAACAAAATATTTACATGCATTATAAGTATTGGATATATGAAAACCTGTATCTTTTTTTTTGCATTTTGTTTTCTTTATCCTTTATTGCAGAAAAAATATCCCTACCATTTTAATTGTGGAATCTATTTTAAATTATTGAAAGAATTCTAGGAGGCATAATGCAGACAACCGAGGATTTCAGGGGCTTTTTTGTTCGTTTCTGGTGGGTTGTGGTGGGTTTGGGGGATTTGGAGTTGGTTTTCATTTTGGTTTGTTTTTTTGTTTTTCTGGTTTGTGTTTATTTGGGGGTTTTGATTTTGTTTTGTTTTTAACATGTATACTAAACTGTTCCTTATTTTGATGTTGTGTCTTACATTTTTGAGGGGACAGAGGTAACTTCTACCCATCATTTGTAGCAAGGTCTTGAGGAATATCTACAGAAAGATATGATATTACTTGCAAGATAAGCTGCTTGGTCACCCAGCAGATTTGATTCAGAAGCCATATGCCTGTCCTAGTAGATCTCTTAGTCGGGTGTAGTTCTGTTCTGTTTAGACTACATTTCACCTGAACAGAGTGAATCATCAATAGAGAAGCTAGGATTTCACATATCTGTCTTGCAGATATGGCACTGATTTTAGCAGTGTTGTTTGTGTAATGGCTTTAAATTAAATATTCAGGCTCCTCATACATTTAGAGAATTGAGCACCAAAGACGAAACACCAAAGCAGGGAACAGAGGAGTAATGAGTTCTGATGTCTTTTCCAGGCAATATTTATTATAATTCAACATGGTTCCCCCCTTTCCTCCTCCTCTCCCCCACCCCACCCCATAAAAGGCATACCAGCCTATTTCAAAATTAATCTAAGTTAATACTGAGGACATGAAACAGGAGGCTTCAAGCTCCTTTGCATAAAACAGAGGGAGGACTTCTGGGGAAACTGGTTAATCTCTGGGCTACTGTTTGAAGTGGTATTGCTACCTCTTACTGTGCTTTGTGTGAGGTCTGATTTTTCTAGGTGTGTTTTGAGAACACGGGTTTTGTATTAAGACATAGGTTTAAACTGGATGTTCAACAAAGTCGAAGATTCCCACCATCTCCAACTAGAATTGGAGTGTGTGGGCAATACCATTGGTTTTTTTTGTAATGCAAAGCCACCTATTATTTAGACACCTTTCACTCCCTGCCCAGCTGTCTGAGTCATGACTTCATTGGTCTACATGACATTGGGCTGTACAAATGCAAAAAAAACCCCAAACAAACCAAACAACTCAACAGGAGCATTCAGTAAGATCTAAATTCCTAGCTGTCCCACAAGCCTTAGAAACTTTGATGCTTAAAAAAAAAATTGTCAGAACTACCTGTTTGAAGTTCTAGGAAACCTCTGTAAAGTTAGGGACTCTTGGTATAAACAATAAAGAATAATTCTGGTTTCCATTGTAAACACAGACAGGTAAATGGGGGAGAATTAGGCACCTGATATTTTTATGTGTGTAAGGTGAAGTTTTCAAAACCATGTGCAGAAATAAAGATGGCATTATATACTTGTCACAATTTGAAAAATAAAAGTATATTTTTCTGGGATTGCAATTCAGCAACTCTATGCAACATTACAATCTAACACAGCTTAACTTTAATACTGATATTTAGGTGAAAGTAGGAGACTAATTGAAATTAGTTTCCAGATTTAAATGTCTACATAGCTACATTGGTCTTTCTTTGCAAATTTCTTAAAAGTTAGGCATTTCACCCAAATCCATGAAGACTACTTTTTAACAAAGTTAGTTACTGTGTATCTGTGGAGGGTTAGCCCTTGGCTGGGGGCCAAACCACACACATCCGCTCACACAGTCCCTGCCCCCACCCAATCCTAGGGGTAAGAATTACAGAGGTAAATGGCAAAGAGGACTCGTGGGTTGACATAAGGACAATTTAATAACTAAACTACAATAATATTGGAAATAATACTATATACAAATATTCAATGTGATACACAGTGATACTGCCTCTCCCAACCTGATGACCAAAGGCCCAGCCTGCTCCCAGCCAACGACCCTGGAGGAGGGAGGGAATAAGTGATACACAGTGATACTGCCCCCCCCAAAAAGGCTCAGACTGTTGCCAGCTAACGATCCCAAGACACTGCACTCACGATTCCCCCAAAAAGGGGGAGGAGGAAGGGGGGTGCACCGCTCCCGGAGGCACTCACGGAACGGAGATAACAGCCCAAGCATCCCAGGCCGAGAGCTGACTGAAGCAGGGGAAAAACAGCTAATGATCCCCCCGGAGAGGGAGGATCCCAAAGCTCACGGAACAGAGATAACGAGCGTCCCAGGCCGAGAGCTAACGGCATCTGTGTGGGAGGAAAAGGCCTTGGGAGAGCGAATGCAGGCCCCCGAAGCGAGATGATCCGGATCCCAAGGGAGTAAAAAAGAGCGGTCTCCCGGAAGGGTCCTCACCTATATACTGGGTATGACGTGCATGGGATGGAATAATAATTGGTCAATCTGGTTTCAATCTGAACCTAAGAGCAAATCCCAGGCTAGCAGCTGGACTGTGTCTCTTTGCTTGTCTGCTGACCTTGGCAGCAGAACAAAACATCGGGTCTTATCAGCTTCTCCTGAGCAGGAATCCAAAACATAGCTTCTTGCTAGCTATTTATGAAGAGAAGGAAGAAAAAATAATTAACTCTTCTACTTAACCCAAGACAATATCTCAGTCAATGCCTTCATCTTCTTTGTTTCTGCATTCTTCACCTACAAAATGAGGAAAAGTATATGTTTGTAATTTCGCAGGAATTTCGTGGAAGTCATTGTGGCACATTTGAATTCTTCTGGAGGGGTGTGGGTCATATTCAAAGGAATTATATTAATGGAACAAATTCACTTTGCTGTGCAAACAGGCTGGGATTTTTTTTTTTAATTTCAGCTGGAAATCTCCTCTTAAATTATTCTCACTTGTTCAAAAAGTATAATTCATTATTTAAACAAGAGTGACATTTACCTTCTATTTTTTTTATGCAGTGATTTTTGTATTTTAAAATACAACTAAGATTAATAAAATGTTGCATGTTTGCTTTATTCAATAGCCAATTCTTTTAGGATGTTATAATTTTCAGTCTTTCTTTCCTTTTTCCTTTTCCTTTTCCTTTTATTCCTTTTCCTTTTCTTCTGTATCCCTACATGCATTATGTTCCTTGAGTATGATCAAAGAAATTGTGGGGGGTACATGGGAAGACAGTACAGTTGATGGAAACTTTAAAGTAGGAAGGTAAGAGTCTTTGACTCCTACACATCTTTGGTATTATAAATTGTCAACCCTTGCAACATGTGCTCAGCTTAGTATAAAAGTTGCATGACAATAACAAATTAGAAAATATTCAGCAATGGTTATGCCATTGTATGTCCTGTGTTTTTTTAACTGTAACATGAGTGTAGGTACAGGGAATGTTCAGACTAGCATATTTTTGTCATGATTATCTACTTGTGTAACAAAGTAAAAAAATCTTTCTCCAAAATTACTTATTTTATGCAGACATTTTTTGAGCACTGTTATGAAGAGTAATGATTTTCATTCACAGTGATCCCCAAACCTTTTAACAGCTTCTCAGACTAATTCAGTACCTGTAAACATTAACCAGAACATAAATGAAACATAAGCACTTCTGAAAAGACATACAGCCATTCACACACCTTTGTTGGGTAGGAAGTGAATATGTTAAGTCAGCTGAAATCATGCAATTATGTCAAAAAGAAATTGTGTTTTCTAAAAAGCTGATGCCTTTAGGATGTAATCATCCTCAGAAGTAGCTTATGGTGTTCTTTCTTTTCTGTGTGTGTGTGTGTATGAGTATGTATCTAAACAGAGCATAATCAGCATTTTCACTGCTCACCTATGTGGGTCACCATTGAATCATTTCTTTCCCAGACACATCCCTTTTTTTTAAGTGCAGAGAGGGCAGCTGCATTTAATATAACCTTCAACAGAACTTCTGTAACTGATTCTAGATGAATGATGTTTTCCTGTTTTGGTATTGTCTTCACATTTAAGAGAGTTTTAAAATAAGATTGCTACAAACCTAAGAACAAAGTGACCAGAATCACAGTTTTAAAAACATTAAATAGTGACATTTTAGCATTTCTGTGTGTTTTTTGGCTATTTGTTTGTGTGGCTTTGGATTTTTTTTAACAGTACTGAATTCTTAGCAGTTTTAGGGGTATTTCTCCTCTAGTTATGCACTTATGCTGCCCTCTTCATTCTTTCTTTTAAAATATACCCATTGTATCCATCAGAGACTGATGTATACATATCTCAGATGAAAATTGCCCCTTGGGATGAACTTTTAAACCTCTCTTGCTATACAAAGGTAATTTGGAAGTCAATGGAACAATTCAAAAAATTATTGTTGCTTTGAGGGATGTTACATGACTCCAGAACAAAAGTATAAGAAATTATAGATACTACATCTTTATTAATTATAACATGTATTTTGCACGTATTGATAGTGTACTTGAATCATGACCACAACCTAAAATTACTTGATTTAAAAATATAGACCTGACAGCAGATTGGAACAAGAGGCAAAAATATGGAAGATGTGGCATTTATTGATCAGAAATCTTTTCATACATTTTGCAATAAAAGGAACTGGAAAAAACTAATTGACTAATTTGACCTTGGTATCACAACCTACTATGGACAATGACAATATTCCATTACAATTTTGTCTAAGCTATTTCGCTTCGTAGCATCTGAAATTCTGTTATGAGTGTAAAAAAGATGGAAGTGTTCACCACTGGCAAATCTTGACTGCCACAGTATCAGGGAGTAACCAGTGGCAGGCAATTGAGTAACTTTTTTCCATGCAGAATCACATTTTCTTCATATTTAAGTACTGATGCATAGCGATCAAGTCTCCTTTTTACTTTTTCAATAAGCTGCAAAAGTTGAATTTTTTAAGACTCATTAGAAAGCTTATTTTCAAACTTCTGAATAATTTCTGCACACCTCCTTTTGACTTCCTTTAGTATATCAGCATTTTTCTTGAAGTGGAGACTAGAATGGAAGAAAATATTCAAGTAGCAGTTTTATGTGGTCTAGATTGCTTCCACTTTATTCAAATATCTGGCCTTTTAGGACATATCTAAGGGTCATTATTAAACCCTTTTGCCTTGAATTTTACTAATCTAGGATAACCTGCAAAACCATACATTGCTGTTTTCCAAAAGCATTCTTAAATTATCAGTATCACTTACAGTCACTGTTTCAATTCATATAATTTAAGTTGCTTTAGAGCACATTAGAGGACAGTGTTTGTAAACTCTGTAGCAGATCAGCTGTGAATGATTAGCAGCCAGTTGCTGTCTAGTTTCAGGTAGTTCTTCATACGCCTACAAGCAGATACGTAGGCTAGGATTCATTAAATAGTAGTCTAGAGGTTAAAAATGTACTCATATAAGCTGTCCTTTCTGGACTACTTTTCAGAGTCAAGAAGAAAAATTGTTTCTAGAAGGTACTTCATTTGGCCTATATGTTAAACACCTAAACCAGATGTGAGAAGAATTGCCCTCTGGATGTCCCTGATCCTCTCTAGTGACTAGAAAAGGAGACTAGGGTAACTATTTCAGTCATAGACATCTAGTTTTCAGATGGTCAGATAAGGAATTTGAATTTCAACTTGAGATCTTGCTCCTGAAAAGTCTGATGCTATAAACTTCACATATTTGGAGCTAGACAAATATTTTAACTGGTTTGTGGGACAAAAGGGCAATTATCTGGGTTTCTTCCTTGCTCCCTACATTTCACATAAAAATTATTTAGAAGATGCTTTTGGAAACATGTATGAATTTCAAATACTAGGGTTTTTTGGGCTTTTTTTGGTTCATAATACCTATGTCTATTGGACCATAACTTGCATGATGCTGGTACAATGTCAGATAGATACTATCTGACTTGAAAATGACAGTATGAACATCAGAATCACCCAATGTAAATGTGCTTGAATTTATGCAAGCACATTCACACATTCTTTTAGCTACAGCTGTCATGCACTTACAGCTTCCTATATTAATTAGTCATGTGTATTTTATATCTTTGATGCTTAAATTCTGTCTTCATCGTGATAGACCTAGATATTACAGCTGACATTTAAAGCAAACTCTCAACTCCCTGCTTAGTGCATCTTTATTAATAAACTGCCTTAAACATTTTGCTTCTTTTTCACCCAGTGCCCAAACACATTACTTTTTTTTTTACCTTCAATAACTTCTTTTGTTTAATAAAACCAAGCAAGTTTCATAATATTTCTTAGAGTTAAATATTTAGATTTTGAGAAATTTTCAACCTGCTCTTTGATCATTTGTTATAAATTATAAATTCACATACATGAACTATCACTGGAAGTAAAAGCCAAGCAGATGTTGAGTTGAATGACACATCTGTTGGCTTGAGAAGAAATTATATGTGTGCCAAATTGGATTTACCCTTTATTTTTCTCAGGAGACTGAATCTCATAACTGAAGCAGGCACAACATAACAATAAAAATAATTGCTTTAAAGTCATCGGTTCCATTGCAAATACATATTTTAATCATATTATTTTTCATCATTTTAAAAATTGCATTTAAAAAGAAAACCTAGAGATGAACTGTACTTTGAGATACACAGCTGAGCTTATAAAAATTATCATTGGATGCATTCAATGGCATATTAACAATCTATATAAAAATAGAGAATTGGTTCACGTCATCAAGCAAATATATTTTTGTGAGCAATATGGTAATTAAAATCAGTTTATAATTACATACCTAAACATTTTACTATTATGAAATAAATGGCTTGATGTATTTCTAAACAGCAAACAGTACTAAATGCACTATCATTTCTAAACAGCAGAGACAAAATTTGATACAGGAAAAAACCAAGCAGGGACAAAACTTCTCACTGGAAAGAACTGAGTAGGCAACACAGAAGAGAAGAACCCCCACACATTCAAATCACAAAAGGCTTTGATCCTCTTGAGGGACAAGTAAGAAAAATATTTATTCAGATGTATTGAAAAAGAACTTGTTACAGATATAATACATTTTAAAAATATAATAATGAAATATCTTACAGTTAAATAAAACTTATCACTGAAAGGACATGTACAGAAACTCATAATACAGGAGCAAAGAGACACTGAATTAAATTGAAAAGCAACAAATTTGAAGTTGATGAAAGAGAATACATCTTTTATGCAATACGTAATTAAATTGTAGTCTCCATTGCCACAAGATATTGCTGAGACAAGAGCTTAGCTGCATTGATAAAAGGATTAGACACTTATGTAGGTAATGAAAACTCTCACAGACACATTAGAGAAGAAAAAAAGGATTTCACACTAACCACTAGCTGAAAGAAAAAAAAACATTTTCACTGTTCAAGTTATTTAATAATAGTTCATTACTGAGGTTTTTTGTAACTTTAATCAGAAACTTTCATTCTTCAAAGACAGGTGTGCCCTAATCTGCTCTTTCATTGTCCTTTGCTGGGAGGCTCAAAATGTTGGTGTTAATGGCTTTTTCCTCCTCCTCAGTCTTGGATTTGCTTAGGTTTATTTTTATATATTTTCTTAATGGAGTCTGCTTACACGTTCCTTGGTTCCCCCTTAGGTTTACTGTTCTCTTTGTTATCTTTGCAACTGCTTTTACTGAACAATATAAGGTCACACTCCTTTAGTAATGACTGACGACTACAATTTCTATTTACACTCTGGAATCTCTGGTATCATTTTACATTTTCATTATTCCATTCCACAATTTATTCTAAAGTCACAGGCAATTCAATTAGCTGGACATAGCTGCTTCCTACTGGTTTAACTAAAGTTTAACTTAAACTTTTTTAATTAATGATTTCCTGTTACTAGACCATTGTTATGCCAGTTAAACAAACAAATAAACAAACAATCTTAAGACAAATCCAGTCAATTCCCAAGACCTTGCACTGTTGAGTCTTTATCTTTCATTAGCAAATGCAAAAATCATGTTCAGTGGGAAACTCAGGCTAGCATCAGGCTTTTAAATATGTCTTCCTCCCATGTAGGGTTATATGAACATTTCTTTTTTGCTTCCTTCTTATTTTAAGTATTCACTAAAGTTAATACTTTAGTGCTGGGGAGCAGCAAGCATTAAATCACAGAATAAATGTAGAAATGGAATAATTTGGTTTGGTAAGGATCTCTGGAGGTCAACAAGTCCAACCCATTGCTGAAAAATTAGGTTGCAAAGGGTCTTGTCCAGCTGAACTTTGAAAATTTCTAAGGATGAAGATTTCAAGGTCCTTCTGAGAAGTCTGCTTATTTACTTAGCTAGCATCCCTGTGAAGAATTTTCTTCCCTATTTGTGTTATGAATTCGTGTTACTGATGTTTGTATACACTAATTCTTGTATTTCCAATTTGCACTTCAGAAGAAGAGTGCATCTTCTCTGTAATCACCTATCAGGTCACTGAAAAAAGCCATTATATCCTCCCTCAGCTGTCTTCTTCAACCTGAACCAAACTAACTTCCTTTGCCTCTTCTCATACGTCTTTTTCCAAAAGCTTAGTGGGATACTAAAGGATGAATAGCTAGCTTGTTTCAAATGTTTGTGTAACTCGTTTCAAAATGCAACAGTACATTTAACTGGAAAAAAAAAAGTTTTATTTCCTGTTGTATACAAGTAAGACATGAAATTGACATATTGAACTGTTAAAGAAACTGGCTAAGTATGCACAGCAGAATAATATAGAAATGCCAGGACTAGTTTTACATTTGTTATCTAACTAATTGAACTTCATGATGCTGATGTTAGACTGAATCCGCTACCTGGCCTGCACCTCTTAAAGCTACCTCTGAATTCTTTATCCTATGCTTAAACTTGCCGTATAATTGTAGCTTAAGCGATATTTTGGAAGTATTCCAGCCAGCATTATACATCAGTTGACCATAAAATTTCATGTCATCCATTCTGTTGAGAACCATGAGGTGAATTTTGGAAGGACTAGAACACAGAGCTCTACAACTGTGTAGAACAAGCAGATGAAAGGAAATATAAAAGACCAGAGTTGCAAACACCATCAGGCCTTGAGTCTTTTAAGAAAAGATTTTGAAAATTACCTTGCTTCATTATCAGAGACTAAATTTTACATTCAGGGAATAACATCAATCTCACATTTAAAACCAACTAAAGTAAATTAGCGGAATCATAGAATCATTAATGTTGGAAAAGACCTCAACGATCACCAAGTCCAACCGTCAGCCCACACCACCTAACTCACTAAACCACATCCCTAAGCACTACATCTACACGTTCCTCGAATGCCTCCAGGGATAGTGACTCCACCACTTCCCTGGGCAGCCTGTTCCAATGCCTGATCACTCTTTCAGTGAAGAAATTTTTTCTAATATCCAGCCTAAACCTCCCCTGGCGCAACTTGAGGCCATTTCCTCTTGTCCTATCACTTGTTACTTTAGAGAAGAGGCTAGAATGCCGTTGGCCTTCTTGGCTGCCTGGGCACACTGCTGGTTCATGTTCAGCTGGCTGTCAACCAGGACCCCTAGGTCCCTCTCTGCTGGGCAGATTTCCAGCCACTCTACCCTGAGCCTGTAGCATTGCAGGGGGTTGTTGTGACCAAAGTTCAAGACCCGACACTTGGCTTTATTGAACCTCATATAATTGGCCTCAGCCCATCAGCCCGGCCTGTCCAGATCCCTCTGCAAAGCCTTCCTATCCTCAAGGAGATCAACACACCTGCTCAATTTGGAATCATCAGCAAACTTACTGAGGGAGCACTCAACCCCCTCATCCAGGTCATTGATAAAGATGTTAAA